>VWZD01013789.1:990706-1022662 GCA_013396695.1 Sakesphorus luctuosus | reverse complement strand
GGGGGGGGGGGGGGAGGAAGGAGAATAAAGCTAAATCTTTAGATAAGTAACTATGAATGGTAGCTAGTTTGCCATCCAAGCTACTTCTGACTAGAACATATTCCGCACCCTCTGAAAGAACATCTCAAGATTCCTCTCAGGAAAATGGAAGCAACTAGACCCCATGCCTTTAATGAGAGCTCCTAGTATAATTAGTCTCAGTCTCCAATTAAACAGGCCATCCACTTTCATCACCTTTTGTTCAGTCTACTCTTCCTAGCCCCACCCAAACAATGAATATGATTCATGTTTAACCTGATAATTTTATATGTTAATTTGGAAGAGAATTATTGTTGATGGCCCAGAGGATAAGATGCTGATAGTACTACACTCAGTCTTTCCAAGTAGGGCATGTGAATTTCAAGTGTCTGCACACATCTCAAAATATCTTTCCTCTTTACATTTTAAATTAATGTTCCCTGTATTTCAAGCAAATATTAAAACAAGTTTTAAATCTTGTAAGTATGCATCTTAAATCCAAGACCTTTACCTTACATTTGATAATTTTTATTTTCATACAATTTTCATATTTATTCTCCAGTGAGGTAGAGGATCATCTAAAATTACTTATACCGTCTCTATCCTTCTCTAATTAAAGTTGTATAGCCTCACTGACTATAGAGTTTGTTTACTGTCACCAGTTGTAACCCTTCTAGTGGCTGTTTATCTGAAGAAAATTAGTTTGACACGTAACAGAAACAGACATAACATCTACCTGTGACAAACTCACTATCTTCACAACAGATTGGTATTTCAGCATGTGGTGTATATTCTGTTGGACCAATGACATGGAGGAGTGAGTAACACCTCAAAGGTGACAAGGTATACCTCACCACTATTTCTTCACATCCAGATCCTCAGGAATTCACATCTTCCTGCATCAATTGGCCAGGTTGCTGAAATATATCAACTATAACTTGTTGAAAGAAACATTAAATCACTCAGATGTTACGTATAACAACCTAATTTAATTAATTCTTTCCTAACACAAATAAATAAATGTATAGTAACCTGAAAAAGTATTTTAAAAAACAACAAACAAAACAACAACAACAACAACAACAAAAGAGAACCCACCCTCTACAAAGCAGAGCAATAGCTTCAGGCAACACTTTTCACAAGATAGTGGAAATTACTATTTAATTCAGCATTACATCTCATGTCCTCTTGAAAAGCACTTTTGTTAGAGCTTCAGTTGGAGAACAGATAAGCAGTCCAAGCATGATGAGGTATGAGACTCAAGCAAATCTGTACAGACACAGGTTCACTTCTGCTTAACATATTGCTTTAGTGTTCTTAGCCATGCTTAGAATTAGATTAGAATCCTGGAAATTTTGTTATTTTTTTTCTGTAAGTCTGTTTCTCCAAAAGACACCCAGAGACAGTACATGGGCAAACTCTCACCCACTCAGTGTGTAGGAAATATGACTTCTTACTTCCTGACAGAATTTGACAACACTCCAAAAGTTTCATATGAGCTAAAAGGGAATGAAGAGTTTGTCAGAAGAGCCTTCATCAGGGAAATAATAAGGGAAACTAATTTTTAAAACTAGATATCAATTAAACTTCAGAACACCACATTCAATAAAAGACACAGAAGGTCATTTGTCTCTTTGATTTCCAAGCACTACAAATTATATTGCTCCAAATGCCATGAGTTACACTGCTCCTAGGAAAGAATCTAACACTCATAATTGTCAAAGTCTATTCACAAACATTGCATAGGCAGATCCTTGCAGACTGCTACCAGAAGTTTGTTTTGCCTCCCCTACTGAGGCAAGGATGTGTCCAATGAATGCCAACTTTCCTGCCATTCCCAAAAGCCTAAGAGCCACACCCAAGTCCTAGGACTGGATGACTGCAGAGCTCATCACTTCCCCAAAAATCCTCAAGGTCTGCCTTTCAGTTAAACACTAAACTGGGGAGTTAAAAAAAATGGAAATGCATCCCTTGGTTTTCAGAAGCTAATTACTGCAAAAATACAGTGGAAGGAATGCAGTACAGCACAGTGGAGACTACTGCCTTGGTGAAATAGCCTGTGTGGACAAAAGGAAACAGACAAAAATTTTCTTGGTCACTAGGACCTTTAGTTACTGCCTAGTCAACTCCGAGAAATGCTGTGCTCCTCTTGCAACACTTACAACTTGCCTGATTACTTCAGGGAAGTTGTTTTACTGGTGTCACATTATTTCACACATGGAGAAAGATTCCAAACAAGACACCTTCTATCCTCACATGTGGTCTTTAAATACCTGAAGTTTAAATTTTGGAATGGGCAATGTTTTACTCCCAATACCATGAATGGTTGGGAAACTGCCCAAAAAGCAGCCAAGAAGAAAAATAGCAGAACCACCCTTTGATAATAGGGGTCAGTTTAAAAGCATCTCATGTATGATCCCTTATCAATGTAGAAAAATAACCATCCTGCATTAAGTCATTTGGCCCAGATCACAGATGACCCCATTTTACTCTTCTGCATTTCTTTAGTCTCTTCTGTGATGACACGCAAGGCAAGGAATGGGGTTAGGGCAATGAACAATAAGAGGGTGGCCTTCACCCTCACAGTTTTACTGTCAGCAGGGCAGAAGGGAAAGAGAAGGAGAGATACTTGCACAGAACCCTTTTTCTAAACATAACTTCTGATACAACAGCATTTACTCAGCCTTCTCCCTCTCTCACAGATTGCTCCTCCTGTGTACAACATAGAGGAGGTAACCATACCAACTGCTGTTTGAAGTGGTGGACAGGACGCATTTGCAGATCCAAAAGACATGGCAAGGCTACCTCCTCAGATTACTAATCTCATTTACCATGAGCATTTTCCTGCATGGGGACATCTTGATTTCCTCTGAGGCCTTGATGCAGCTGAAAAAACATATATGAAAATCATTGAACTACTAAAAGAAACACCTTTAAAGCATCACAAAAGGAATTAATCCAGTAGAAATCCCAGATATTTCTATTTAGCAACAGAATATTGGTCTAGGGATAGGTAAAAAGGTTTACAAACCATTGTCAAAACACATTAGATGGAATACTTCAGGATTCACTTCTTTTGGAAGATTTCATTTTTTATAGGAGTGATTTGGCTAAAATGAAGATTTCATTTTCTATTTCCTTGTAGATCAGTACCACATATTCCACTTGAGACAAAGGCGTTATCCCATGAAAACTCAAAATGAGAGATAATTTCTCTGCTGAAGTATTACTAACCTTTATTTAAATTAAATCATCTGTCATCTTGATAGAGTGTTTCACCTCTTTTCCTCTCCTCACATTACCAACAGCAGAAAGGTAGACCCAAAAGATCTTCACTTGTAAAACTACCCTGGCGTCTAAGCGGGTAGAAGTTGGCTATTATGGCCAAATGCCAAGAAATTCAACACCAGAAAACATATATCAGAGAGAAATCACTTGATTCTTGGACAGATGCAGATGCTCTCCTACCCTCACATAACTAACGGCTTGTTAACCCCCTAACTACAAGGAGCACAACTGTCATCATGTTCATAACCTGGCAACTGAAGATTGAGAAGAGGGAGGCATAGCAGCAACCTGCACTTAAAAGTCAACAACATCCATCTCAATAAATATTCTTGCCACTATCAGTAAAGAAGTTGTTTAAAGTTATTCTAGGTTCTCAGTTTCCCATGTCAGTGTGTCCCACTTGCTCACCTACAAAAATCACATCTAAGGGTTTATCATTACAGGGGAAGACAGGGTATCTCGGGCACTTTGGGTGTTTCTAGGTGGGGGCATAAGTGAAACCCATTTGATCATAATCCAGGAGATAGACATCCACATATAAACAAACATGTTTGTCTCATGTAATATAGAAAACACATGCAAAGGACACTTCATGCAAACATGTGTAAATGACACACCTTCTCTAGCAACCTGTGGTACCACTGGGAACCGAGTTCATAACTTCTGGAGAGGTTTGCACTCCAAGACACAGTGTGACTACTCTTGCACACACCACATTATTTATAAATCCCAATGTTCCGATCACCGCAGAGAACTCAAAAAAGTCCTCCATAACATAGTAGGGCAGACCTGGCACAGGCACAACAAACGCTGCACCTAATGCAGACACAAGCTCTGGTCTGAAGACAAGGGGAGTAGGATCAAGAATTCCAGCCTGCTGAAGAGGAAGAGGGTGTCTCTTGGAAGTGTCTGGCAGCAAAGCCCTTCACTTGTGCTTCCATTTACACATCTGCAGCATTCAGCCACTTAACATTCAGACAAGATGCACAGGATGAACTTGATAGTGTGATGCTGCACAAAACATGCTAAGGGAGGGAAAAAAGGAGAATCACAACATCAAACTCCTTTCACCCTGAACACTTACACCTTTGCTGCAGAATCAGGGCTAACTATGTGAACTAGAACTCAGATTTTCTATGAAACAGAGCACATGGCTCTGCCCAAGTGTAGAAAGTAGTGGGCAGACACTGGGGACTTCCCATTCAGGGAGGTGAACGAAGGTGGATCTAGCAGTGCCTCAAAATCTGGTTGTGTGGACACAGATCTGAAATTAAGCTTACTCAGCCTCGAAACAGCTAGCAAGGGCTGCTCCAGGACATCAAGTTCAAACTTTTCTAGAGTATCTTCCTGTGCCGTACAGGAAGAACTAGCCACAGACACACCCTGCAAGAGGTTACGGGGAAGCATTCAGGTCAGTGACCAACACTGCTTGGGAAAGAACACAACGTACAGTGTCTTCAATACTGAGCACCTAAATCAGCCTATCACCTCTGACCTTACTGAGTTTTACAAAGGATTGCCAGTTTTTCAAACAGAAGACAATGTCTAACTATTTATCAGAGAGATCCTGCACTTGCCAAAGTTTCCTATGACCAAACTTTATCTTACTGCCATCCATCAGAAATGTAGTCTTGAAATGGTCAGTGTCTGAACAACAGGGATACTCTTTACACTTCACCTCGGAAAACTGTTAGCTACTCAGACAAAATCCTTGCAGCACTGTAAGTATCCCTTCCATATCTGATTCAGGATGGGATTAAACTCAACAGACCCACTGAAACCCTTTCATAACATAGACTGGAGCCTCTGCTTCATAACGCTTCCAGTCCAATCCAAGATAATAAGGTAAGTGTTAGAATACACAGGACTTTTGTTGCTTGCCCAAAACAGTCCATCCTGTTTTTAAAGCAGGAGCAAGACCTGTTGCCACACTCCACAGCCACCAGCACCAAGAGTGGTACTTCAAGGCCGGGATGTCAAGGAGCCAGGACAGCCTTACACACAACTAAAGGACCAAAGGGAAATGCCCGTACCATGTCTGGGAATGTAGCATGAGCCAAATAAAAGTATCTTAGACCACATCTAGACTTCCAGGTCTAGGTTTGGGCTCCAGGAAAGACATCAATATCATCAGTATAAGCTGAGCAGGTTCAACAGAAGGACAAGAAGGTCATCCAAACTTTCCATGAGGTACCTGCTCTGTTAGTGGGACACTGCTGTCAGAGATCTAGGCCAGCCCACAGCACTGCCAGGCTGTGACCCCCTACCTACTTTGCCCTAGGGGAGGAAGTCTCTCCTGTTCAGCATCCCTCTTCTCAGGTACCACAGCCCTACACTGACCACCACACCTTCATTTTAACCTTCCTCCTCTTCCTTCTTGCCCACTGACAGCTTCCTCAGCAACGGTGTTAGCCCTCTCTAAAGTTCAGGAGAGCCCAGGTGAGGTGCGCATACCCTGCGGTAAGCAAGCAATGAAGAGACTGACTTCACGGTGGCTGGGGGGGCAGGAAATGTGGAGGGGACACACGCCGGGTTAGCAGGGGCCATGCTNGGGGCTGCAGCAGCGGCGGCAGCGAACGGACTCCGCAGCGCAGAGCAGGACGCGGCCACGCCGCTCGCCCCGGCGCCGCGCAGGCTCCTCCCTTCGCCCCGCACCGTAACCCGGGCCGGCTGCGGCGGCGCAGGGCGCTCGGCTCCCCACCGCCGGCACCTGCCGCCCTGCCCGCCCTCCTGCGCACAGCGCCCGGGGCTCCGCGTCCCGGCGGGGCGCGGCGAGGCGAGGCCGGGCGGAGAAGGAGGAGGCCCAAGCCGCCCCGCTGCTCCTGCCTCCGCCCGCCCCGAGCTTTGTCCGCGGAGCCGCTCACTCGGATGCGAGACCCCGGTAAGCAGCCGTCGCCTTTCCCGGTGCGGGGAGCGCGGGGCGCGGAGCTGGCGAGGCGCCGTCTCGCGCCTCCATCCCGCTGCTCTGCGCCCGCCGTCCCTGCGGGCAGAGGGAGAAAGGAGCTGGGCAGTGCCGGGAGCCGGGGCCGGGAGCAGCTCCCTCCGCTCCGCCGCTCCGGCCAGCGTCCCCGGTGCGCGGCCGGCCCGGCCCGTCCCCGCCCCGCTGTCAGGTGCGGCGACCCGCGGAGGCCTGTCGGAAACAGCCCTCCTCCGGGCAGGGCGGAACTTGGGCGGGAGCGCGGCGGGCAGAGCGAGCGGCGCGGGGATGCGGCGCGGGCATGCGGCGCGGGCATCGCGGTGCCGCCGGGAACTAGCGGTGTGCGGGGGGGCTGCGAGCCCGGCAGCGCAAAGCTGCTGACTCCGCTGCCTCTACGCAAAGACGTGGTGACAGGGTGGTGGGGAGCCGAGTCCAGAATGTTACCGCGTTCCAGAGGGAAATCAAACTGATAACAGTATTCTGGGTTTTTTAAATGATTTCCATATTCGTGTGGAAGATGATCACCGAAATAGAAAATGAAAGAATATGAAAAAGTAGAAATTGTGTTCTCTGGGCATCTGTAACTCTCTGTTTCTGTTCTTATACTTCATTTTGTACCTGCCTCCTTCTGACCTCTGTAGGACCAAGGGTGTCCTTCCGAGGTGCACTGAGGAACCTAATTCACTTCTCTTACACAGGCTGCCCTGTTTCAGAAGGGTGCCCAAAAGTCTTTTCTGCGGGAATTCCTCTTGGTCTGGAATTAATTTTATTGAATACTTACATGGTTCCGAATACTCTGAGAAGTCATGGGCAGGAAATCCCCCACCTTTTACTAAGAATGGGAAGTGGTGAGATTATGGGATCTTGGATGGATGGTAGTTCCAAGGGAGTTCATTTGCCAGGTGAGAACCAGCTTTGCTAAAATTCCATCTTCAGAGAAGTGGGTTTTCTCCTCATTGCAGACTAAAGTGGCTAACTGTAGTTAGCATATATTGATGAATTGCCTTAGATCATCGGCTAGAAAATAGGATACTGACACAGAGCTTCATGAAATATTCCCAGGAGAACAGAGTCTAGGTTTATTGTTGTGGGTGCTGCTCAGGCAATATATTGTGTTGCTGTGGAACAGCTGCATTTTCTGCTGTACTAAAAGCATTTCTGCTAGTACCTTGCATGTCTAAGTGCTAAACATTTGAATAACTGAATCAAAGGCCAGTGTTGACAAGTCTGGAGTTTCATACATCACAGGACACTGTAGGGATGGAGGAAGCATTCATTCTAAATTCTATATAATTCTGTAGGTACAAATTTCATACTTGGGGGGTTTATAGTATTTTCAATGGCAGTAGGTGCAAGGGCGTTATTTTGTAGCATTATATTTAAAAATAGTGTCTTGATCAGTCCTGCAATCATTTGTATTACTTGGTACTGCTATGCAAATACTGTGAAGGCATTTCTCATGTGGTTTTCCTTGTGTGCATGAAGCATGCTCAAGTTCAGGCCTTAAGGCATTTTCTGAAGTTAATCACCAAGCTGAGGAAGAGTCTAGCTCAAGGTGAGTGGTGTCATTAAATCTCCAGCTGCTGAGGATTTGGCAGGTGTGCATGAAGAGGCTGAGCGCATGTTTTGCGAAAACTAAAGATTTGGTCTCTGTTTGCTGGACATGTATAAGTAATGGGTTTTTTCTGGTCTTATCTGACTCCTGAAATTTTATTTCTGCATCAAAGGTTACACTTCCAATTTGTGTTCTGAAAATTAGTTTGCTGACGTATAGAGAAAGTCTTTGTCTATACAATTTTAGTAAAATTAGAGCATTTAGATTTTCATGCCAGGAAGCGTATCTTCAGGTTATAGTTTCCATTATAAATAGAAGTATCAGTCCATAAAAGCAAATGGTCTTGTTTGTACAGTTCCTGAACAATCCATGTATAGTGACTTAGTACTGTTGTTGCATAGAAAACCGTTTTATAAAAATCCAGCATTTTCAATCTTGTATAGTTGATGATGCCTCTTGGTAGTGCTGTGAGTCAGTCAGCTCCTCAGACACAACCCATTGCCTACCACTTCCTACTGGCAGCTCTAGATGACTCACAGTTCAGAACACAACATACGGAATTGCATTATGGAAGCTGTGGGCTCACTACATAATCAACGTAGGAAGTGTCTTCCTCTTTTAGCATCTCTGAACAATTGTCAGAAGGCCTTCAGAGATATCTATTGCTCTATGTTGATATGGAAAAGAGCTTGTATAGGCTGAAAAGATCAAGGAACTCAACCTGAGGGGAAAAGCAAATAATTTCAAAATAGCCTCAAAGATAGCCTGTGCACAGCTTTATTGGGATGAATAGCCTGATGGCCTGCAAGCGTATAATGTGTTAACCACAAATCATTGCACTCAGCCTTGATATTCTGGATAATTTAGCTGGCTGTCAAGCAGTGCTGTGAGCTGACTGTGTTACAGCCAGTGCTGCTCTAAAACTTGTGCTTAGCATTGTCAGTCTTTGTAAACTTACATAAGAGAAACCAAATATTGTAACTATCCAAGTAGAAAAAGCAGTCTAAAGCATACGGAATTCTCCTCATAGAGCTAGACATTCCTGTTGTTTCTCCCATCTGCTCATAGCATGAGACATCCTGAATCATGTAGGCTGGGGTAGGAGGTCAGAGATTTAATTTTGTAGTCAACTAACTGCATTATCTTAGTATAAACATCACACTACGGAAACATGCCTTATTAAATCATAGTTACACTTCATCCTGTAGTGTATTACTATCCATTTCTTACCTGCCCTTTGATTACTTAACCATTAGAGCACAAAACATTCAGAATCCTTTGAAATAATGCCCAAAATTATTTTTTTCTAGATTTGAGACCACAAGACAAGCTTCATTCTTTATAGGCAATTTAATAGACTTCAGATGAACTGTTAATTTTTATGTCTGAAATGCCAAGTAAATTTAATTCTCCTTTATTTGCTCTCCTATATTATGAACCATAAGAAGCAACACAAAATAGGAATTTATCATCAGACAGAAAGAGAAATTCATTTTTGCAACTGGTTACTCACTCAATTAATAAATGTCCTTATTAGAGGTTATGGAGTCTGAAAGTGTTCAAAATGAAGGAGCAAATATTGCCAGAAAAATCATTCCTTTTTGTAGGCAGAAGCAGAAGATTCTTAACCCTCCTAGCCTAGTGGGCTCTGAGAGAAATAGGGCTAGAGGCAGAAAAATCTGGGAAACCTAAAGCTTTGCAAGGAATCATGCTTGCTTTGTTTCTTGGAAGTCTATGAAGTTGCAGACCTTTGCGCTGATTTTAGCATCTCATTTGTTTCCCTGAGCAACACAGCTTTTTGTGTTCATGGTGGAAGTTAGTTTTGTCAGTGATATTCTGTATTGCAGATATCTCCTTTTTTCAGTATTGCAGTTGAATCATCAGAGAACAAATTATATAACAACAGCTATTTCTTTTATTTCTCCCCTATTCTGGGTTACTGTGCTCTGGTACACTAATTTTGATGGGGGATTGTTATGGGTTTCCTAAAGGAAGGAAATAGCACTGTTTTTCTACACCTCATCTAGAACATCTTTTTAGTGGGTCACTGGAAAGATACTGTTCTGTGTTGCATAGGTATATTTCACTGACTGCCTAAGAAGGCTAGTGTTTGTAAACAAGACATTCTGCCATTGGTGATATTTTATCCATCATTTTAAAAATGCTTTTGTGATGAAACTGAAAGAAGGGAGAGGGGAAAGAGATTGTGTTTTGTTTTGACACAAGAAACCACAAGAGAAAGAACTGTCAGTTCACAAATGCACATTTGAATGTTCAATATTTCCAGTCCATTTTTCAGGACATTCTCTGAAAAGTCACAAATATTTTTGTAGTCAGAGTGTATTAATAAATCTGGTAGCAAGCCATCATCTGTGTGTAGAGCTCAAGTGCATAGGGTTATCTTATAGTAACAAACATACTAGATGTTGATTTAAAAACAGTCTGCATAAAAATGAATGAGAAAGTAGTTTAAAGTCAGAGGTTTCCTCTGCTTTGAAGCAATAGGAAAAGCCTGCATTCATGTACTATGTAGGGCGTAAAACTCAGGTTCCTGCACGTGCCATTTTGGATGTTATTTGCATATTGCAGTAGTTTATCAGTGTTAGCAGACCCAGGAGCAATCTAATTGTATTGATGTAGCTACTTTATGCACTACTGTTCATGTCTGTGCCAAAAGGAAAACTGTCTCTAGAAAACAGCCAATCAATGATATTCAAGGAAGCACACTGACTAACTGCAGTCAGCCAAATATTTACAGAACGACTTTAAAAGCCTTCATATAATTATTCTAACTTCTTTTCAACTGTGGGAAAACAGACCCTTGTGCAACCCACTTTTTTAGATGAAAATAAAGCTCAGTTTTGTAATATAAGATAGAGCACTGAGTGGCCTAACCATAAAAGCACGGCTTGGATTTGGCAGATCAGTTGGTGCATGGAGGATCTTCCTTGCATATGATTTCTCCCTCTCAGCACGCAATCCAGAGAAGGTGCAACTTCTTCACCACTGACCTAGTTTGCAGAGAGATCTCTAGGCAGTATGCTGGGACATGGGTGGCACTGGTTCTTCACCAGGGAAAAAGAGGAAATAATGTTGACCCACTTCTAGGATAGATAATTGTATAGCTCAGAAACTGCCTCTGGGAGTTAGTGGAGCTTAGGAGGTCTTGGTAATGCTGTTTAAATGAAGCCATGGAGCTAAGGACCGTTATTAAACTATGAATTGTTACTGAGATGGGCTTTTCTAGAGCCAAGCTGAGTAGCTCCTACTGTGAAGAGCAACTTCTCTATTGAAAGGTGCAGGGTTTTTAGGAAGTGACTCCTCGCAGTGCTTCCTTTCATTGAAAGGCCATTCTGTTGGGTTTTGTTGATTGGGTATTTCCTCTGCACAAGAGAATGATCTTGCCATGATATTCAGTGCTTTGTTGTTTTTTTCCAGAAGAGACTAGTTACTCTACCAGCTGAATCACTTGCTGTGATTCTGAATGGTTGTTACAAAAAGCATGTTGACAGTTTCTTTTTGGAAAGAACCAACAGAAGGCAGTTTGCTGTTTAGGCTGGTATTTAGCATACTTATGTATCAAACCCAAGTGTGTATTTAAATTATTATGTGCTGTGCCAATACATGGTCTGGCATTTCAAAAAGAGCTGGATGAGGTAGGACCCTCTATTTCTAACCTATTTCTCACCACATTCACTTGAACATCCACTTCCAAGTAGAAAAGTATAAGTATCTGCTTCATGGGTGACTTACCAGCGGGAAACAGTCCTTTGCCTTCCTATGGCAGTCGTTGGTTAGCTGGTTAAAACTTGGTTGTAATAATGCCAAGGTCATGGGTTCAATCCCCTATGTGGGCCATTGACTTAGGAGTTGGACTTGATGATCCTTGTGGGTCCCTTCCAACTCAGAATAGTCTGTGATTCTGCTTGGCTATATCAAGTTTGCTGAGACAATTTAGTTCCATTATGGGTAATTAAAAGGGTTTTTTACACTTGTTAATTTGGCTATTTTAATAAGAATTGACCTCTTTATCGTTTGAGCAGCATCTTTATTCTAGGATTCTGTAATCATCACACTTCCTAGTCTAGTAAATTTAAGTATGAATGTGTTAACTTCTCATAACAATATTTAAGTAAGTTTTTTCTTGCCCTGCAGAACAGTTCTCTCAAGAGTAGTTTGTAAAAAGTAGAACTATGCCACATTTTAGCTTCTATATTAGCAAGTATTTCTAAATAGAGTGTAAGCATCCTGATCTCAATGGACTGAAGTGAGTACTTTTGATGGAAACCTCATCTGGACTTTACATTCCACCAAAATATCAAACAAAAGGATTAGAAAATCTGAAATAATCCACTACGAAAAATATGCAAAGAATAAATCATTGCATAAATAAGGCCCTGTTATTCTTAACAGAACCCAATCTTTGAATGAAAAAAGTGCTTTGTAAAATTTTACTAGTGGTCTCTTTAATGCAACTTTTTAGTAAGACCAATAGTCAAAACATTGACAAATCTTAATGACCACAATGAAGTCAGAGTTATGAATAATTCCCTTGGAATTTAAAAATATGTTACAAAGAGGAAACTAATGTTTCAAAGTCAGTAATAACAATGTTTTAAAGTAATCTTAAAAAGTGAAACTAATTATTAAACTAATATCTATTAAAGATAGTCTGTTACATGTTTACAAATCTGAAAAGCTCATTCAACATTTGAAAACCTCTTCTGAAGAACCAAAGAAGGAAAAGCAGCCTCCAGATGATGACAAGATGTTAAAATTCAGTTCTCACACTCTGCAGTCAGCTACTTGCTGTGAGGTCCTGACACTGAGCTCCTCTTTGTGCCAGTGTCCTCTCGAGAAAGTTGGAACACACAGCTCCTGCTGGGGTGCTGCGCTCACTGTGTGCATCCTTGGGCAGAGTGTGGGCCTGCTTGGCTTTATTGACTTTGCTGGTACAGTCACCTCTCACAGCTGTGTTGTATCAGTGAAGGACACATCGTACTAAAGACATTTCAGAGTCTGTTATGAAAACAGATACAACCTCCTTCTGCCCAGGCTGTGAGCTGGCTCCACTGAAGGCATTGCAGACACAATCTGCGTAACTTAAATAGTTCATGCTGCACTTGAGTTGATAAGCCTTGCTGTGCAGTTGTGTGTACCACCTCTCACTGTCACACCACTGTACATCTTTTAGACAATTAGTGGGGCCGTGCCCCTTGGGATCCAAGCACTGGCAGTGTGGCTCATTTGTCCACATCCATCCATCCTGGCAATTATTTGAATCATCAGCATGCAGCAAACTGAGGGCATTGGAGAATTTGTGATGAATTGTGATATTATACCTTTCAGAAAAGCATGAGAGTTTGTGCATACATTCCCCGGATTTTCTCATACCACCTCTGTCTTACTAGCTTACTCCTGAAGTACTTGATATGTCTTGATATATTTATTCTGTCTTCATGTAATACTATTTGCATATACTTTGAGTTAAAATTGCTCTGCCTGCTTTTCACTTCCCTAGTACTTGGTACCATAGTTGTTAGCCTGAACAGACAGAATGACTTTCAGTGCCATTTAAAATGCTGATTTTCTCACTTTGCTCTATTTCCTGTGGCTGAAGGGCTTTGATTTAATAAAGCTGTATTCTTAGAGGATTAATACATTTCAAGGATCATATACAAAAACAAATGCTTTTTGAGGAGGAAATGGGATTTAGTAAGGACTACTATTGCCAATGAAATTAAGAAAAGTTTCTTAACTGTTACATGGATGTTAAATTATTATATTCTTGTAATGACTGTCAGTAAACTCATAATTTAAAAAAAAAAAAACCAAACACCTAATTTGCATGTGAAATATCCAGGCATTTCTTCTCAAAAAAACCCTACTACTTAAGTCCATCTTAAAGTTAATTGGAATGCCTGAAATAGTAAAATAGAAAAATGTATCTTTACTGTTAGAATTTAGAGCACTTTACAGTCTAATAGCCTAAGACAGCTCCAAGCTAGTGTTGCTGTTTATCCCCTGTGGTTGTGGTTGGAGTGTAGTTCACTGTATTAGCATAACTATTGTGTATTTTTGAGTATAATTAGTTTCAGTTATACAGAGAGGTTTGGTATTTGAATGTATCTTTGCTCTTGTAAAGTAAAATAGAAGTTTATTTTCAGAAAACAAAGAGTCACTTGTAGGTGCTGTACAAGTTTTTAAGGTGCCTTTTCAAAGCCAGCTTATATCAATCTAGGGCAGCACTGCCCCAGAAAGGGGCAAGTCTGTCTGTTTTGCTGTCTTCGTGGTTCTGCCCAGTTTGCATTTCGATTTTGAGCAGGAAATAATTTTAAAAGTCTATTTAATTTTCATTTGGATCAGCTACATCTTGCCTTGAAGTCACTGGAGCCAGCAAAGTGAGAGTTCAAAGAAGTATGGTGAGGGTGAGGTGAGCCCCTTGGCGGTGTCATGCCCTTCAGCCAACTGAAGGTGACTGTGAGGCTGTGCTATGAGGAACATTATGCACAGAGGCATTCCAGGGTGCTGGCAGAAATGCCTGTGGTGATGTTTTTAGTAAAGCTTAACTTCTGCATTTTAATAATTCATTATTCTGCCAGTGTGTCGACATATTAAGGATAATATTTTGAAGTGCAGTCATAAGACAACCGGAGTTCTTTTGGGGATGTTTTCTTAAGTTACACTGCCACTTGTAATGGCTAATATATTTTATTTCACACTGTTGTAGAAGTAACATAAATTCATCTTTGTATTTCTTCTTTTTTTGCAGAGTGTGGTTTTTAAAGTGTTCCTGAAGCTAAATTTGAAAAGTCTGTTTCCTCTTTTATTTACACCCATTCTTCTGCTAAACTCTTGCACTGTGCCTTGTCTTATGCTCTGTGCAAATCTTCTTCATCCTTTCCAGACTTTGAGACAATTTTGAGGAAGTGTGAGTTTCTGCTATTACCAGGTGGCTCCTCTTTAAAATACCTGTTATACCACTTGTAAAAATTATTACTATTAATGCTTCTTTATGTTAAAAATTCACTGAGTTACCTTCTGTTTATAACTTTAATATTTTTAGGGGAAACCAAGTTGAGAAGTCTTTGCAAGTAAAGGGTTCCATGATGCCTCCCTGTGCCATTTGAAAAGAGATTGTGACTGGGGGAATACCGTAAACTTCTTTAGGAAAGACCTCTTGGGGAATACTGGTCCCCAAAAAACAAACTACTAATTAGTGGGTCTTGTGTTTGCCTCTTGCTGCACTAACTTTTTTCACTTGCCTACCTGCTATGCTGAAAGCTCTTCAGAGAGTAGTAATAATTGAAAAAAGCATTTGATCAATATCCCATATGTCCTCAGTAGAAAAGCATCTCAAGAACATTCTCTTAAATATCCATTTCCTCACTGGACTTTGAAGGTCTGTTGAGGGAGAAAGCTTTGAGAAATGGTTTTCTTGCTCAGAAGCTGCTAACTGAAATAAGGAATTGAACAGAAATACATTAATACATTTCTGCACTTTTATTTTTAAACAAAAAATTTGTTACACATGGAGTTACAAGAATATTTTGTAGTTTGTTATGCTTAGATGCATACTTTAGACCAAATTTATTTATTTATTGTGTGTGCATTTCTTTGGCTTGGTTTGGTTTTTGTTTTTTTGTTCCTGAGCTCCACAGATCATATGAATGCAGTCTCTCACTGAAGATTTCATTTCTGCGTAGAATCTGAGCTGTATGGGCAGAAAACTAACATGAGCTCTGCACAGGCCAAGCTTTTAGCCCTCTCTTTTCACATCCACAGTGTCTCAGCTGCAGAAGGGCTTCAGGTGGAACTCGGTGTAAAGCACAATGTTTCTTGGAGTAGGCTAAAGCAAGAATATTTCATTATTGTTGTCCCATGGGGCCTTGCTACAGATTGTGAATAGGTAATGAATAGGCTCTCCTGCCAAGCTGCTCATTTACACCAGAGCTCCGTGTATATAAAATTATGTATTAAATTGTTTAGAGAGCTGTTTCCATTAGTACAGCAACCACAACTAAGGTTGCTTTCTTGGGTGTATAAGCTGTTCTCCAGTTTTTTGGTTACAAATTGTGCAAGCAGTTTGAACACCTAAAATTCCAAAAAGCAGGCCTTGAAATTGAATTCACAGACCTGTGACATACCTTATGATGAGAATAAAAATCTTGAAAATGAAAATATTGGTATGAAGTCAAGCAAGAATATATTCAGTGAGATCGGGAGGTCATATGTAAAAGCGGGATAGGAATGATTCAATAAGGTGGAATGAATATGCCAGTAAGGGCTTTTGCAAGTAAAACGGGATGATTCTGATTATTTTAAAGAAAGTATATTGCATAAATGAATTTAATCTCTCCTGTAATACTTGCACTAATGGTTAAAATTAAGGACTGATCTAATAGATAATGTTAATTTTGAAAAAAATTCAGAAAGACACAAATGTAGAATTAAATACTTGAGAAATACAGCCAGCTAAAAACACATTAGGGTTGTTTTTCTCTAACTCAGAGTCCTTTGGTCTCTAGAGAGAGGTATGCTGAAAAAATATCTTTGCTGAACCCACTCTATGCTTTTACAAAAGCATAAGCATGTTTATTGCAACATATAAAGTGCCCTAAACATTCAGGATCAAATCTATTTAGATTGAGTGCACAGAAGGGAAAAAAGACTCTAGAAACTTAATTTTCACATTTCCTGTGTAATTTAAATAATTCATTCCTCTTTGAGTGTTGGGTTTTTTGGTTTTGGTTTAGTTTTGGTTTGGGTTTTTTTCTGATGACCACATCTAAATACTTGTCTTAACTTGTTCAAAGCTGTGCAAGGAGTAGTTACTATCAGTTGACTTATCAGAGTTTAATGTATTTTGAGTGTTGTTGAAGTCAGCAAGCTGTGCAGGTGGAACACATGGTGCTTGAAGTATTTTCTGTGATTTGTATTACTGATACATGTTCATGTGTAAAATTTTATTTTTAATTACAGGCTTAGCAGGAAATAAAGATATCAAATTCACACTGTTTATAAATGTGTTTGTCAAAACATATGCTCAAGGAAGCCCAGATTCTGCTCTTGAACTTCTGAGTTTTTCACTTAATGCTTGAAATTTGGGGGGGTTTAAGTTACTGTAAAAATTGTAAAAATAATTTGTTCTAGCATGTTTGAATCCACTGTAATAACATTAGCACAGGTCAGCAGGTCCACATCTACACTGGAAGTTCCCATGCATTCCCAATTTAAATTCTAGATGCCTGATAAATTTTAAGTAATTATTAAATATGGAAGTACTATGTCACCAAAGTAATGAGTAAGTGCTGGCATGCAAACTTATATGACATTTGAATGTATTTCTAATCTGAATGACTTGTCTTATTTTTTCCAGCACACAACCACAATCAACGTGTCTATATTCCAGTTTCCCTTGGGCTATTAAACTCTGAGACATCTGGTTGCAAATATTGAGAGCTGGATTGATACTGCCCTTTTCAGTCAGATGGAGACTTTGGAGGAACAGAGCAATCTCCTTGGTTTGCAGGCAGATAACAACATGGAACAACCATTCACTGTCAGCTCATTGGTACGTATTACAAAGAAATGCTTCATTGGCTGAGCAACTTCTTTCAATTAGGAATCAGTTCAGAGAGCTATTTGGCAGTATTTGCTGTCATCTCAAAGGGTCTCTTCCTGCATGCTGCCAGTTCCTCCCACATTCTGCCTCATGGTTTTGTTGTTATTTATTTTATTTCTATATGTGTGGTTTATGGGCTTTCAGCCATCTGGTTTTAAAGAAGTTGAAATGAACATTTTGAGTAGAAAGAGTAAAAAATTTCATCAAAGTAAGAGGAAACAACTTGCAGTAGCCAAATATTTAGCTACTTAACGGGAAGGTAATGACTGCAATAAGCAGCTATGCTTCTTCTTCAGTAGTTAGTTCTAACTTATTTAACTGCCTCATTTAAAACTGGAAATGAAGATTTGAAGTGGACTATTGACTGACCAGGGGAACTTATTGCTCTTTGTTACCTAAACTGTTCCAAGCAGTCAAACCTCATACATCATGTAATAGGAGTCTAAGTATTCAGGACTGCCATCAAATTATTTCAGTAACTTAGGACAAACCCTGTAGAATTCATATGTGATGGAGTCTAAAGAGGACACAGTTTGTATTGCCCTCTGTAATTTCTGCAGGAGTTTACTTAATTTTATCTTTCTTTTTTTCTCTTTTTTTTTTTTTTTACAGAGGTTTTCCTAATTTTATCTTTTTTGGGGAGGGGGAAGGAGGAGAGAGTGGAATAATTTATTTGCAATTGAGAAACATGTTAGAATGTTTCAACTGTGGCTAGCAGTGGGGAAACCAATGCCTATTTTGAGAAAAAGTTAGCTGAAGATTTCCCTTGAGCTTCTTGCCTGAGACTGCTTACTGAAAGTGAAACGGAATATTCTCTTTGCTAATCAGTCTGTTCCTTTTCAGAAAAAGCTAGTAGCTATTCCTGACCACACAGACATTTCTGTGACTCCAGAAGAGAGAGTACGTGCCTTAAGCAAACTTGGCAGCAACATCACAATCAATGAAGATATCACTCCGCGCCGTTACTTTAGATCTGGAGTAGAGATGGAGCGAATGGCATCAGTGTATATGGAGGAGGGAAACCTGGAGAACGCTTTTGTTTTTTATAATAAGTTCATAACGTAAGAAACCAATTGAAGTCAT
This sequence comes from Sakesphorus luctuosus, assembly GCA_013396695.1. Classification (NCBI taxonomy): domain Eukaryota; kingdom Metazoa; phylum Chordata; class Aves; order Passeriformes; family Thamnophilidae; genus Sakesphorus; species Sakesphorus luctuosus. The sequence goes on along the minus strand of VWZD01013789.1, from coordinate 1,004,176 downwards.
TACATCTTATAATTCTGAGTAAACTGAAGTGGAAAGCTGCAGTGAAACCGCTGTAGATGAAGAGAAAATTGTTCACTGTATTCTTCCAGAGTAGCTTTGTTCTCTGGAGGTCTTTATGTCAAACATGGGCTTTGTTAAAATTGCATGTCATCTGTTCATATGGGATCCTATCCACCTCTTAAATGCTAGGCATGAAGTCGTGACTACTATACAGAGGTTGGCATTTACTGTGCCAGGCCATACTATGAGTACTGTTGCTCAGAGACTGTTCTGTATATTGTCAGCATGTTGGTTAAATACAGTATCTGACTTAAAAAGTAATGTTTAGATAAGATTTATGAGCCTTTAGTAGTTATGCCCTATGAGTGTCTACTGATCTTAAAGATGGTAGGATTGCACAGCACTTAAAAAACATGGGAAAAAAAGACTCTTTGCTTTTCTTTCACTTTTCTTCTCCAAAAGAATTAAATATAATTTATTGTTTCTTACAGAAATAAATGGAATGATCATTGTATGATTATTCTCCACACTCCAAAAGAACAAATCTGGCCAGCTTTTGTTACAACTGTCAGAATAGACAGACAAAAACTGTATCAGTGGCAGATTTGAATGTTTAACCTAGCTAGTTTTTCTATAGTTTCTTGATTTGTTTTATTACTTCTGAAGGGTTTTATTTATTATGCATATTTTAAAATCTTTGTAATAGGAGACATCCTTCCTCCCTCCTTATTTTCCTCATACTCTGAAAACTAAACCAAACCTTTCTTATCCCACTTGATTTTCAATGTATCTATATCTGTAAAAAGAGGGCCTGTAGGTGAACATTGGGCAGCTTGCTGAAAGAATGATGGCAGTTGTGTATTCCAAATTCCTTGCATTTTAAGTATTGCCATAATTTATCTGTTGGGTAGATTACGGGAAGCTTGGTCTGCTAAAAATAACTGCTTTGACGATAGTCAGTGCCACATTCTTGACTTCCATGTAATATTCAGCATTTTGGCTAAGGTCAGATAAAGAGAATAGAAACAGTATTTATTAACACTGACTAGAGTGGAGGGTGCTTTTGATGGATATTTTTAGTTGCTGCCTGCTAGTTAGTCCTTTTTCTTAACTCAACCCGCTACTAATGAAAACCAAAATATGTATCAGATGTGGAAAATAATCTCCTCTCCTTATCCTGTGTGTGTCCCATACAGGTCCGTACAATAACGTGTTATTTCAAACATGTGTAGAAACCTGCTCCAAGTCATCTGGAATTTAGTGTTTAACAGTTATGTGAATCTGTTTTTTCTGCCAGCATAAAAACTATTATGGATATTTCTCTGACTTCTGAGGCAAACACATGCGTGTTTAATTTTCTAGGTTATTTGTAGAAAAGCTGCCCAGTCACCGAGACTATCACCAGTGTGCAGTACCAGAAAAACAAGATATTATTAAGGTAGGCTTATGGTTTTCTGGCATTTAAGAAATGTTTTGCACAGAATTTCCCATTTTTTTCCTGGCACTCCTTTTCCCCTGGTGCACACATAGCTCATGGCAGCCACCACAGCTTGAATTGCTGATACCTTTCTCCACTAGTCATTCATGTTTTCTTTTGGTTTAATTACTTGATCATTACTGGAAATTAAATTATTGATCTAAAAGGTGAACGATAATGGTCTCTAAATAAGTTGGTAGGCTGTTGGAAACTCAGGTACATCTGTTTCTGAAAGCTCACATATTAAAAATACGTTATTTTAACAGTACTTAGTTTGGTTCTGGTCCCAATTATGTGAGTGGATAATGGTCCAAACTGACAATTGCAAACAGAGTGAGAGATGTGTGGCATTGTTGGTGTCTGTGCAGTATTTGCAAAGTATATTTTTCCTTTCTTTATTACCAAATATGTATTTACTTAGTTTTTACCACATTTTTTCCCTCCAATTTTATAAAAAAATAGTTTTACCTTGTTTTTTTCCCTCTCTAGAAAATAAATTTTAAAAATAGCCTTATACTGAGCTTAAAACAGCTGGAATTGCCCAGAGAGAGTTGTTACAAGGAGCACAAGTGTCTCTTGCTTCATGCTCCCCTATTTGCATACTTTGTCTACTGTTAAAGCTGAATGTTACATTCAAAATCAAAACACTTCATGCTGAAGTTTCGACTATGGCCCACAATCTAGGGAAAACATCCCTACTGAGAAAGGGCATCTAACGTGCCTCCTCCTACAGCACAGTAGGATTAAGCACATGGTCTCTTTGCCTCCCTTGCCTACGGCCTCTGAATTATTTTGTAGTAGCCATCACATCAGTAGAAAACAGTGGGCATTGGTTTTGTTTTTACAAACGATATTGTTTTGCCTGCCAGGGCTGTCACACAAAGTTACAGGTAAGCTGTCTCTTCAAAGGAATGGTTGTTTTTTGCCCCACCTGGAAACAGGCATATTCAGACGAATTCCAGACTGGGAAGTCAATGCAATGATTGTACCTGAAACTCTGAAAATTTGCCTTAGCTTGTTTTTATAAATTACACCTACAAGAAAAATGTTAGTCATTACGTACCTATTAAACAAAACAGAGAAAACAGATTGCTAGTAAAGGGGCTAGACTTGCCTTGAAGTAAGAAGTGGCCGTGTCACAGCTTTCACTAATATAAATTAATGTATCTTTATTCCTTTCTTTTTTCCCACTGGGAGAAGAGCAGGGCTTTTTTCTATTTTGTATGTTTTTAATATGTATTATAGCTGAGTTTGTTTTCCAGATGGTTCGTTTAAAAAGTGAAAAGTAAACTTATCTGTCTTTTTCCCCCATCCCACCTCAAAGAAACTGAAGGAGGTTGCATTTCCACGAACAGATGAATTGAAAAGAGACCTTTTAAAAAAATACAATTTAGAATATCAAGAATACATGCAAAAAAAGGTAAGTTTTATATGGTTATTAAATAATTATTGGCATGAGTATTTTTATGTCATATAAAACTTAAAAATTAAGAAGTAAAATGCCAGGTCTACAAGAACTTAATAATTTTCTGAGTTGATTAGTAATGACTTTTCATTTTTTCTTTAGAATCAGCTTGTCATTTGAAAATAAGTAATGCAAGTGTGTGCTAAGAAATACATGTGCTATCATATTTACTTAATAACTGTCTACAAATATCTCAATAGGTCTTTGGTACACTGTGATTCTGTTTTATAAAGAGGATTCAGTTGAAATTTATAAGTGGGAAAAGTCCATTGGCTCTAAATGTGCTCAAGTTTGAATTGAGTCTCTAAGTAACTCTAAATACCTGCATCTTGTGTATTGAATTCACTGAAACAGGATTTGTAGTTTAAAGACTTGTCTTGGAAAGAGCATCTGAGAAAACATGTATTTTTCTTTCCCTCCCTTAAACACCAATTATCTTTTCCATACTGCCTTTGAGGGTATAGTTGTATTTTCCAGTTCAGCAAATAGATTCTGAAAGACTTCCTTTTAATGACAGTATTTGATGGCTTTATTAAGCTGTAAGATTGCTGCTTTGCCTACATTTTTGCAACTTTTTTAGTTTTCTGAGGATGACATTATATTGCATATGTTTCAGAACAAATGTAACACTGAAATTCTGAAGAAATTAGAGCATCAAAAGCTGATAGAGGCAGAGAAGAAACGAATTGCACATATGCGGCAACAGCAGCTTGAATCAGAACAGTTTCAATTCTTTGAGGATCAGCTTAAGAAGCAAGAACTAGCTCGAGATCAGAAAAACAAAGAGAGCATGGCTATATCTGAACAGATAGATGGAAGCATGTTATCTTGTATTTCTGTACAAGAGAACAGTTCCCTATCTACTGCACTGCTTGAGAAAAAAGAAAGGAGTAGTACATCTGGCTGCGCTGGACATTCGCCTCCAGTAAACCGGGTCTTAAAGCCAGTGGCTACTCTAAGTGCTGTTCAGAGTAAGTGCAGAGATTTCTTTTTTTCTCTATTTTATTTTATCTACCTGGATACGTATTTATTCACTGTGAGGATTTCCATAGTGAAATAAACATGAACAGGTTAGTGTACACACAATAGTTCCCTATAGTTTCTTCGTTTTTAAGAGAGGATATTGCTTGCAGTTTGACATTTTCCAGCTGAGTACCAATAGATGGATCTACAGAGTGAGACTTAGTGTTCCTCCGGAATGAAGTCTGAATCTTGCCATGGGACTTCAAGGGAGCAGAAGCAGAACCTGCAGTGGTTCACTCTGGAAAGCCCTGGCCTGGGGGATACTATCAGCTCACAGTCATCTCAGAGACAGGCTAGCAAGCATATCTTACAGGCTGGTCACTTCAAATTAGATGAAGTGCTTGTGCTGTAGATTTATTCTTATTAGAAATCTATGATGTGGTGAAGTATAATTATTTAATTTTTCTATAATAATAATATAATGTAATGTAATATATACTTTGTATATTTCCTGATTTTAGGGAAAGTTGTAAATGCCTTTTTATCTTGCTCTCTCTCTTTCTTTTTTGTTTTTATTTTTTTATTCTTGGTTAGCTCAATTGGCCGAAGCCCTCAGAGGTGTCATTTTGCCCAGGGATCTCTGTCACAGATTTCTGCTGCTGGCAGAGGCAAATACAGTAAGAGGAATAGAGACATGTGGAATTCTCTGTGGAAAACTGGTACGGTTTAACCTTCACATTCATATGGGGAAAACATACTTGATTGTACTGTATTATCATGTGATGTATTGATTTCAGAGTAGATCTAAATGGTTAGTCTTTAATGTAAGGAACTTCATATTATAACCTGAGTGATCACTTCAGGGTTGTGGGCTTTCTTTACTGGGGAAACATCTGATCAAAGTGCACTGCTGCTGTTATAAATTGTAGCAAGTTTTTCAGCGTGCTGTACAGCACAGGCCTTTTCGAGTCCTTTCTCTGGCATTCATCTAAGGTAAGTGAGGTTTAGTTACAGGACAATGAAATATAAAGACTGCTAGAATCCACTGGAGTCATCAAATTCATAATGCCACAACAAAAAAGAAGAAGAAAATCCCCCTATCAAGCTGTAGAACATCTGATTTTCAGGCTGGTTTTTTTTTTCCCTTTGACCTAGATAAAACAATGCAGGGAAAGATGGCATGACTGATGCTGGCATACAAAGAATTTTAAAGATGCCCCCAAGTGTATTTGAATTGTATGAAGAGAAAGAATAGCAACATTACTCAAGTTCCAAGTTTTACAGAAAATAATTATATTTTTCTCAAACCTCTTTGATATGTTTTTAATTACTTTAAAGGACAAGCTTTTCACATTGGTCTCTGAGAACATTTAAATACCAGAATCTTGTTTCGTGACTAATAGCACTCTGTATGCTTTTATAATAAAATGCTAATGCATATTTTCAGGTACAGTATGTCATTAGAGCCACACTGGAATCAGTGGAGCTATACTGTTTTGTTTTAGCTGGTAGGCTGACATCTTTCAGCTTCTGATTCAGCACTTACTCACTAGTCAGTTTGCTCTGCTCTAAGTCTATGTTTGTTTTACAGACACATAATGAATTTACTATTACACATGTAATAGTGCCAAAGCAAACTGCAGGACCAGACTACTGTGACATGGAGAATGTGGAAGAATTATTTGGTATTCAGGATCAGTATGATCTCCTCACTTTGGGTTGGATCCATGTATGTATGATTCATATATTTTGGCTTTTCTGTATTGTCTCTACATACTATGTGAAAAAGAAACCTGGAAATAAACTAAAGAAACAACTGGAATCATCCAAATTAATTTGCTTACTTAATTCTAGTTGTAGTGTTGTAAATCAACATTAACATTCTCCAGAGAGGAGTATTTCCTAATGCAATTGAAGCTTCCTGTTGATGGGCCTGCTTTTGCCAATGCAACTTTTGCTTATGTTGATTTAGGGGTATTTTATTAATTTCTAATGCCATATTCAAAAGTTGGGGAGGGGATTTTGGACAGTTGAGGAATTCCCTTTTTTCTTGTGCTTCTTTATTCTACCTTTTTGTCCCTCCATGATCAGAAAACTGCATATATATCTGATTGTGAATGTGCCACCACAAATCTCATCCTGAAAAGCCACCCTAACAATATAGAATCTGTGTTAATAAATTAAGAAACCAACCTGGGGAAATAATGATGCTTTCACTTACTACAAATTATAGTTCCTTCTTGAATTTATGTTGACCTTAGTTGGTAAGAATTATTTCATGATGTTGAGTTTTCCCTTTCTTTTTGTAGACACATCCAACACAAACTGCATTCTTATCCAGTGTTGATCTTCATACTCATTGTTCTTATCAGCTAATGTTGCCAGAGGCCATTGCAATTGTTTGTTCACCAAAGCATAATGAGTGAGTTCTGATTTTTTTTAAGTAATATTTATATACTTTTCCCTGCTCCTTCTCAAAAAAAATTGATCAAATGCAGAGTACATGTCAACTCAGGTAAAGGGCACAAATACAGTGTTGTGAGGTTATTTTTCTGTAAGTTGCTCAGACTTGGTGTTTCAGTCAGTCTCTATGCACCCCATCGGTTTTGGTTTCTCTCTCCTCCTCCGTTCCCAGACCCAGATTTTAAATTTTGTTTATATTCTGCTCAACAAATTGGTAATGACAGGAGCTATTCTTCTGGAGTCCTCATTGCCCATGCCCTACCACAGATCTATATTCATTTTGTCTGATTGAGGAAGTGGAGGGAGGTTAGGCATATTTCTCTAGAAGGACATGAAAACTGCAGTTTGTGAAGCAGAAGGATAAAGATCAGAGGTTTTTTTATGATAATCTATTTTTTATGTCATAAAATACAAACAATATGTATCTGGAAGAAACTGGAACTGTGTAAATATTAATGTGAAGGTTTGTAATGGAACAGGTTGCCCAGAGAGAGTGTGAACTCTTCATCCTTGGAGATACTCAAAACCTTGACTGGACATGGTCCTGGCAACCTGCTCAAGGTGATTCTGCCAAAGCAGATGTGTTGGACCAGGCAATCTTCAGAGGTTCCTTCTGACCTCATTGGTTTTGTGATTCTCTTTCTGTGTGCTTGGCATTTCAAGGCACCAGGGCTAACTGCATTGTTTAGACTGCATTTCTTCAACCAACCTTTCTGGCCTTCTACCTCTGTAGATATGGCTTCAATGAATCCTGTCCTGGATGGCTAACTTCATATATGGGCCATTCTGGTAGCAGAGCTGTGAATACAGATTCAGTGGCAAGTGTACAAACATTGGGGTTTGTAACCATGAGCATGTCTGTATAGCTTTTCAAATTTCTGATCCTCCAGACTTCTTTCACAGTTTATGCTGATACTCTGTAACCAACTCTAACCTGTAACATTTATTATCAGGTGCTCTCCTGCAGCTAAATAGGTATCAATCTTTACAGAAGGGTGGGGTTTCTAACATTTTGTTCAATACATGTGCAGCAGGGCATTTTCTAATGGTTTGTATTATGTGATTAGCTAAAAGAGTGGTAATCACCACTAGTAATTTACACAGCTAGCTTAAAGGCTGTTCTCTTTTAAGTTGCCCTGGGTGAAATGCAATCCAGAACACCTAAGTTTCTGCTTTGTATCTGTTCCTGTATGAACTAGCCTTAGCCCTCAGTAGGCTAACCTGCCTAATGGGAATAGCACCAGTACTGTGATTCTTTTTCTCCCCTTCCCCTCATCATCTCTTCCTTTATAGAAATACAACTCCCTTTGATTTAAAAATCCATCTCAGCCTGGGCTCCTATGTATCAAAGGTCACCAAGTGCCATTCTGTTGTCTTTCACTTAAGCTAACAATTTGCATGTGAAACCCTGAACATGTATTATGGGAGCAGTGTGTAACAGCAGTGTCTTGTTTTGCTTTTCAGCACTGGCATCTTCAGACTTACTAATGCTGGCATGCTAGAAGTTTCTGCTTGTAAAAAGAAGGGATTCCATCCACATACAAAGGACCCAAGGTTATTTAATGTAAGTAAATAATCCAACATGGTTTTGACTAGTCAAATTCTTGCTCGTTGTTCTGCTATGAATAGAAATCACATGTGCCTGAGGTTAGATTTCTTGATTACTTTCTCCCTGTTTTAAAGATTCATTACTCTTAATTGACTAAGGTAGACAGCAGGAGACTACTTAAGCAGTCAATAGCAGCCATGTAATGAGTGCTACATGCTGCCAGTCAAATGGTGGCTAACCAGAGGCAATTACCATCACTCAACATTCTTACCTGCTTTCTGAAGGAGCAAAAGCCACACTTTCAATTGGGAGTAATTCCTGAGCTCTTCAGGTGTTAAACAAAAAACAGTTTACCTCTCTAACGGTAATGTCCCAACATCCTAGCTGCTAAAAAGTGCAGCTGTGAGTAGGTTAAGCCCTATTTCTTTCACTGCCCATAATTTTCCCCTGGCTACTGTATCTTTTGCTGTTTTAATAACATAGTAAGCTATACGTATGGCTGAACAGTAGAGTTAGTCAGAGTTGTCTCCCAGATAACAGTAACATTTCCGTTAAGTCTTTACCTTTAATAATTAATTTTTTTAAATAGGCCTCACTTTTAATACAGAAGCATCTCATGTAGCTCAAAATAAAGTGAACAAGTACAGGGAAATAATCCTGAGAGACAGTGGAAATTACTTTATTGTCAGACTTTACAAGTGTCAGTATTAGTCCTCAAAAGGGGAGGTCAAGGTTCTTTGTTTTGTTATGTTCTTTTATTGTTGATTGTAGGGGTAATGAGAAGTTGTCTAACTCTGAAAAATGTTAAGATTTTTTGTTCCAAGTGGACCCTTTTCAGTGGTCCTTTACAGACCTAGTTCATGGATGAAGTTACTGGCTATTTTACTGAAACTGATTTCTGTGAGTAATGGATTGACTTCTTCTGCAGCCATGTACCCATGTGGTTGGGAAAGACATAAAGATAATTGTGCTGGATCTGAGGTGATACGGATGGACGATATCAATGTTATTCTACAAAAAGCCAAAAGAGAAAAATGGATTCCTGTTTTTCCTACATTTTCAGAAATTACTTTTATATTTATACATTTTAGATTGAATGGTTTGATATTTATTGCTCTAGCCTGTTTTGGAGTTATTTTGTTGCTCTGTCAAGATGGAGTTCAGTGGCATTACCCCTGAATCTGTAAACAAATCTCACCTATACAACACAATAAAATGGACTTCAAACAATAGTAACTGCATTGAAATAAGTAATATTTCATTTATCACTTGTTGGAATTAATTGCCTTTTGAGAATTAGAGATTTTTAACAGTGGTTGGCTTTTTGCGTCTTCCAGCTCTGTACATCTCTTTACTGCTTCAGTAAATTTATATGTAGTAGAGGCAAATATATCAGTTTGGGTGATTTTTTTTTCATCCTTTTTCCCATTCCACCTTTGTACAGCTTAAGTTTCAGCTAACAAAAAAACACTTAGGAAAACACAAATGCTTTACCTGAGAGCTAAGCCTCATCACATCTTGGGATAAGAGAGATGCATCAGAGTCCTTTGCAGAAATATCTCTTCTCCAGCAATCTTCCAGTTGAAACTTTAAACTGAAAGACACTTCTTATCCTGAAAAGGAATCCCTGGATCTATCTAGTGTAAGATAAAAGGACCTAGATAGAGTTAGAAGGAAGAACCATACAAAGTTATTTGCTTTTACAAAAGTTTATTTAGTAACTGTTCCAAGAACATAGACGACCTACGCTTTAAATAATCAGGTTAGTACAAAGAGGTTTGCAACATGTGCTGACACTCAGAAGCTGGACAAGATCTGGAACCCTGGGGTTATGCAGGTAAATAACAGGTGCTGTTGCAAAGAGTTTAGTTTGAAAGATAACAAGTAACAGGCAAGTGAGATAAACTAATGAATTTAGAGAAGAAAATAGGTTGACAAAAATAAATAGCATCCCTTGTCCTGAACTCTAATGAATACAGATTGCAGCAAGTTGCTTAGAGGTGACCTTTTCCAGGTCTGTGTCAGTGACTTCTTTATTCATATATATATACTTTTCAGACAGTATCACTGGCTTCAGCTTCTATGTATATAATTCTAGCTATCAGGTTTTTTTGTATTTAAGATTATAAAAGGAATCAGAAAAATCAAAGAAGAAAACTGTCTAAATTATTTTAGCTACTTTGATTACATTACTTACCCCCTTCTCCCCAAAGAAAAAGTTCTGAAGAGAAAGTGTATTAAGCCAGCTTAATTACTTCAGATATTGCTAGAAATCACAACATCAAAAGAGAAGGCTGCACTTATCCTGAGCCGGGCATATGATAAAAAAGTCATATGTTCAACCTATTATTAGTGTTTAGATAGGCTCCCAAAGGAACAGGTTTTATTTCTTCAAAGAAAACACAGAAATGTTGTGGTACACATTGTACACATCTGGGCCATATCCTGTAAGAATCAGCTTGACAGCTGTGCATCTACAAGTGATGTGGAGAGAGTATTTCTGGATAGAGCAGATGCAAAGCAGTGTGCTCTTGCTCTTCCCAGTATTGAACAGATGTTATGCTCCCTTTGTACTGGCAAGAACTTTAGAAAAATCACAATAGGTTCTGTCTGTGGATTAAAATGTTTTCTGAGGCTGAACTTTGAGAACGTGCAGTCTGATAGGTGACCATTTTCTGGCATTGGTATCATTGACCCAAAGGTACGTATGCCTTTTCTATTAAGCTCAGAACAGTGTAGTAACAAATTTCATGTCACAAGATGGAGCTTCAGACCAGCTGTAATGGCATCTCCACGTACGCACGGCTTGGCTTTGAGTTTTGGTTTTGTTTTTTAAATAGGAGCAGCAATTTCATAGCATAATTAAAATTTATTAAAAAATACACAGTATCCAATTAATCAGATTAATTAGGATGAATGGTGTATGGAATGAAATTATAAGAATGTATTTTCCCGAATACATTTACACTAAGGAAATATATAAAGCAATTTAAAAGCATTTGCGGTGAACAATGGATGGGCCAGCTTCATCATATTCCTGTTTGCTGATCCACATCTGCTGGAAAGTAGACAGGGAGGCAAGAATAGAACCTCCAATCCAGACAGAGTACTTGCGTTCAGGAGGAGCAATGATCTGTTTAAGAAATAAAAGCGATAATTACAACTGTCTGCTGTAAATAATTTTTTTTTAATACAAAAATACCAAAGCAGTGATACGGAATGCTAACAAGATACTGCATATATGTGCTAGTGTTATCCCTGGCATTTCAACTAGCCATTGCTGCAAGCAGTAAAGTTAAACATTTGTTATATAAGTTTATATCCTCAATTTCTCTTCCTGAGTCAGCCTCCACAGTAACTCCTATCTGGTAGTGTATTTGTGTACTCATGGCCTCATATGAGAAAAGGGACATAACTGGTCTGGAAAAAACCAGTGATGGTCCAGGAGGGCTTGGGAAAACATAAACAAAGAAATGAGAAAAGAGAAGGCTTTGTTTTTCCAGCACCAGTTACCAGGTGGTGATTATTTGCTAGACAGTCAACACATGATTCAAAATATGTTAAAAGCATTTACATTTAAAGTGTCACTATGTTTCACTAGATCTTTGAGGACTTTGTAAATGCCAACTGACATAGTCTACAAATGATTGCACCCTACATACCTTGATCTTCATAGTGCTAGGAGCCAGAGCAGTGATTTCCTTCTGCATCCTGTCTGCAATACCCGGGTACATTGTAGTGCCTCCAGACAGCACATTGTTGGCATAAAGATCCTTTCTGATGTCTATGTCACATTTCATGATGCTGTTGTAAGTGGTTTCATGAATGCCAGCAGATTCCATGCCTGGAGAAGGTACAAAAGAACTCTGAGGAAGCAGCTCCATACAGAGACTTAAAATTGTTGACACAGAACTGATAACATGAACTTTTGTGTCTCTTTGGAAGACATCAGTCTTCAGAGCTTGTGAAATCTGGAAAGTCATTCTGCAGTGCCCAATTATTTGCTTAAGCATTCTTCAGTGTACAGCCCCCCTTCTCCCACTTACACACACAACTCCTTCTTAAAAAGAAACCTGAGGATGTGGAATAGTAAAGTTTCCACTAGGCTTTTGCAGGCAATCTCAGTTGTCCTAAGAATTCCTTATATGGTCTTGGAATAATTTGTTTTCTTTTTTCTTTTTTTTCTTTTTAAATTAACTTAGCCTAGACACAGAACAGTCAAAAAACGTCCTAATACGTCTACAAATGCAATGATTTTATTTCTGAGCTGAAATTCTGCTTATTGGCAGAACTGACACTGAATTTCTGTGTGACCTAGTTGCATATCTGCCTTCATGGATGTGGATTAGCATGCCATTGTCTTAGCTTTGCTCTGAAAATGTGATGAACCATGGATTGGGGCAGTCTTCTAGAAAAATGAAAGTAGGTCTTCCTGCCTGCCTGCCTCTGTCACCGTTCCCCACTTCTGACAAGCACATTTAAATATACACATTGGCAAAGCTTCAATGCCAGAGCCAGGAACAAACTTTGTGTGTTTATTTTGGGAAAGTATTTTGTGTAATTGTTTGACATGAAGTTCTTCCCACCATATTAATAGTCCAGTTCTGAAAGATTATTTTATAATGGGTGGTAGGACACACTTGTATGTCTGAGTGAGTTAGTAATGGAACACAATCAAACAAAAAACAGGGACTTCATATTTATGTGATGTTTACCAAGGCAGAACACTCATTCAACCTACCAATGAAAGATGGCTGGAAGAGGGTCTCTGGGCAGCGGAAGCGTTCATTTCCAATGGTGATTACCTGACCATCAGGAAGCTCATAGCTTTTTTCTAGAGAGGAGGAAGATGCAGCAGTGGCCATCTCATTTTCAAAGTCCAGGGCCACGTAACACAGCTTCTCCTTGATGTCACGGACAATTTCACGCTCCGCTGTCAAGAGGATTCAATCTTTAGAACAGCATTCAGGAAGGACCTAAACATGTTGACGGGTGCTCCCTTTCAACCTCCAACACCCCTCTCGTATGTTAAACAAATCCTTCACTAGCCTTGCAAGGGATTTTCATTGAAATCCTTCTCATGCCTATTTAACCACATGACCACTGCTAGTCCTTCTAAGGCCAGTAGAAACATTGCACATTAAAAGCTCTCCTCAGTCAGCAGCATGTCCTTACCGGTGGTCACAAAGGAGTACCCACGCTCTGTCAGGATTTTCATGAGGTAGTCTGTCAGGTCACGGCCAGCCAGGTCCAGACGCATGATGGCATGTGGCAGGGCATATCCTTCATAAATTGGCACATTGTGGGTGACACCATCTCCAGAGTCAAGCACGATCCCTTTGAGAAGATAACACGATTCATTCCTAGGTGCACATCAACACATGTGACTATTTCAAACATCTATGCCACATTCCCCAGAGCCCTACCTGTGGTACGTCCAGAGGCATAGAGGGACAGAACAGCTTGAATAGCTACATACATGGCTGGCACATTGAATGTCTCAAACATGATCTGAAATGCAATTAAAATAATTGTCTTAATACTGGGGGTGGG
>VWZD01013789.1:798390-990679 GCA_013396695.1 Sakesphorus luctuosus | reverse complement strand
GGGTGGGGGAGGTGGTTGTAGCTTAGTTGAAGCAATTTACAGAAAGAGAGGTAGAGTACAAGATTTTCATATTTCTCAATGGTTGGTAATAACAAGGAAGGAAAACACAAAATCTAAATTCAAAAATATTTGTCCAGTAGTATCTCCCTGTATTTGGACTATATCTTTAATGTAATAATATAGACACATGCACGTATTAAAGATAACTTTGTAATAGAAATGGGCATAAAAATAGATTAAGATGACATAAAGCTTGGACAGACTGAAGTACTCATATTCCAAGTGGATACACTGATTTTCTAAAGTAAATGTAATAATATGTAAATATGACAGGTGGTCACTATGCACTTTCCATCCTCAGCAAAGAAAGGTAGAGTACTGGACAGCATGACTAACTGAAAAGATGAAGTTCACATCCTGTTGAAGCGCAAAGATGGATTATTCCATAGCTACAATGTGAGTTTACCTGGGTCATTTTCTCACGGTTGGCTTTGGGATTCAGTGGTGCTTCAGTCAACAGAGTTGGGTGTTCTTCAGGTGCAACCCGGAGCTCATTATAGAAAGAGTGATGCCAGATCTGAGGATAATGAGAGAAGCCAAAGGAAATAAACACCATCAGCCAGCAGCTCAGAATCACTACCAGACAGGCATTGTGCTCCAGCACTCTGGTTACAGCCCTTTAGTCTAAAGACCAAGAAGTTTTTGCTAAGCTTGTTTTCAAGCTAGGAATGATTATGGATTGGTTAATATGTTTGGATCTAAAATTTTTTTCTTTCAAGTAAAATCTACAATACTGTGACTCCACACACTTACAGTGTGCTGCAATGTTCTGACTGTTCCAAATAGCCCTGTTTTCACAGAACAACATTAAATGGAGATACCATTTTAGAATGTTAGAAATTATATCATCTGTACAAACTATGAGGATAAACATGGTTCTAGAAGCCTTTCATCCAAATACTGCATTTCACAGCAATATTGTTAATCTTTCAAGCATTAAAAATACATGTATAAACAGTGCCCTTCACATAAAAATCACATACATACTTTCCTTTTTTGTAGAAATAGACACCTTCTTAAATTCCATTTACTTACTAGCAAAGTGATATATTCCTTTTCTTTCTTTCCTCCCTTTTCTCCCCTCTCCCTACCCCACTCCCCACTCCCCCAGTATAATTAGCAAAGATCAGATGGGAGTAAAAGAACTCCCAATTACTATTTTGATGTACTTCTAGTGATACTCAAGATTTAGATGCAAGTTAACCTTGGCTGTTAACAAGCTTCTCATTAAACCATACTGGACAGCATGACACTTTCATCTAAAACTTAGTGGGTGAACATTTGGTTCAAGTGGTTCTCTTTACCAGTGATACACATCAACTTTTCAAAGCTGAAATACCTTCTCCATGTCGTCCCAGTTTGTAATGATGCCATGTTCTATGGGGTATTTCAAGGTCAGGATTCCTCTTTTGCTCTGAGCCTCGTCACCTACATAGCTGTCTTTTTGACCCATACCAACCATCACACCCTATAAAATGATACAAAGTGATTTAGTCTTTCAGGGAGAAGTGTTGCAAAGTAGACAAAACATTAGCTGTGAAGTAAATCCAGTTGCCAGTTACACTAGTTGCAATATACTTTACAAATACTAACAAATGCAGAATTATTTGTTGCTCTTAAATTGCCAGTATTAAATGTTTAGTTCATTTAAATCCCTGAAGTTCATGTCTGCACTACACTTCAAGTAAGCAGAACAAGTACAATATTAAATGCCTCAAGAAAAAGTGGATAAATAAAGTTGGTTTAGTGTTTGTTATTATTTAGGAAGGAACTGCCTGCTAAATTATAATAAAGTGGAGTAAAAGCAGAAAGGGATATTGTGCCATCTAAGGGTCAAGATGGAGCAATACACACTTTATATTTTCCAAAGTTTATTTTTCATCCTCTTTTTGAACACTATAATATTGTAATTAGAGACAGACTATTTATATCTACTGGTACAGGCTTCTTTATAGATATGTTTATGGATTCTGTAGAAATGATCAAAGGACCAGAAACTGGAAACTACCCTGGATATACACTAGTCTCTATGTTAAAGACAAAGAATGAAAAAAATTAATACATAATAGGATGCTTTGAGTGTATAATACTCTTATCAGAACTTAGTCGTTACAAACTCCAAACCACAGCATCTCTCTATCTTGAAAATAGACATCTTGGATTCACAATTTTGATGGGATAATCCTTCCTTCAGGGCACTGTCTGTGATACACAATCAGGAAAGAAATGTTCTGGAATCTGTATTTGTTTCCACTGTGACTACATGGCTTGGGTTTGAGCAATTAATATCATTCACACTGGCTACAGAAGGTGGCATTTGAATACACTTTTAAAGTACGGTAATGTCCAGAGGCTTCAATTAGCCCTTGAATCCGAGCTTCTATACTGAAAAGCAGACATTTCTCTAGTTCTGAGGAACATAAAATGCATTTGCTGGGTATATAAAGTGCCACATCTTACAAGCAGCTTGTTTGTTTCCACCAGGGCCTTGCGTGACACAGAAGCAATTAGGTGGATCTGCTAATTATGTGAATTAGTTTGTTGTGGCCTAGCGAAGCTGCTCCAGTTCATGCTAATGATGATCTCATAAATTCTCTATATTTAAACCACACAGATAATAAATGTACTTTGCAAGCCATTAAAATATAGTGGAATGTATCATACACTCAAGGAAACTGTGAAGCTAAAGAAACTCAACCCTAGGCAGGTGCCGAATTTATGATACAGCTAAATGAATAAAGTCAGGAAGGTTAGTAGGAAGCTGACTGAAAACAACTTCTTCCTCCTTTAGTTTTCCACACATTTATATCATTAGCTTTAAGGGCAGTGAAAATTTCCAGATGTTTCTGTGTTGGTCTTACTCAGGGTTTGGATTGGGTTTTGTTTTTTCTTTTAACTAGCGTTACCAAGTTCTCTTGCTGATTCAAAGTTAAGGGGCAGGGAAAAGATGGTATAGAAAGGAAAGAAAAATCTTAGAAGGACTCCTCTCACAAGGCAAGAGACCTGCTTTGACTCAGGTGAGGGCACTCCTGGACGCATTTTGCCTGGAAATACTGTGTTAACAGATCACCCCAGGCTGGACTAGTCCCAGACATAGGAAAAGGTGGCCCTGGGATGAATAGCTGGGGATGAGACAGCAAAGCCTTCTGCAAGCCCAGTAAGGAATAACCGAAATAGTTCATCACCTGGTGCCTGGGACGACCCACAATGGATGGGAAGACCGCTCTTGGAGCATCGTCCCCAGCAAAGCCAGCTTTACAGAGCCCAGACCCATTGTCACAAACAAGGGCAGTGCTGTCCTCTTCCTCACACATCTTCTACGTCAATGTCCTCTGGCCCTCCAAGCAGAAAACAGCCCTATGAAAACAGCAGAGAAGAATTAAAACAAAACCAAACCACATATTCAGGTAGCAGACCCACCCTTGAAGACAGAGATGGCTGTGTGAAAGCAACTAGCACGGCAAGGAGGGGCATGGCAATCATGAGGGCTGCTGAGCTATATGAGGGAACGAGGGAATGGGCTTTCTTCTGAAAGCGTGAGAGGTTTCAACCATGTCTGCCAAAGGGCTGTGTGCTCTAGGGATTATCCAGGGAATTCCAGAGGAGACTTCCAGCCCTGCAGCATGGGCAGACAGATCAAGGAGCAGCAAATGTTTATCTAAATTTGGTCACAGAAATCCACAGCTGGGGGTGGGAGATAAAAGAAAACACTGGACTGTCAGCTGCATAAACAAATATCCATTTGCATTGGATTCAGCACAACTTCTTCTGCTCTTCTATCACTCTGATGAAATCCCAACATGTGGAAAACTGTCAAAGGTAAGGGCACTTCATCGTCCCCTTTTAGTCTTGTTCTACCCAACAACTAACCACATGAAATGCTATGCATGTACCAGAGGTGTTTTCCTGATGCAGATATTAACCCACTGTGTGAAGATGGCCAACTAAGTTTATGTTTAACCTTTTAAAAGAGAAGAAATGTTCCAAAGTAAAAAAAAAAAAGGGGGGGGGGGGAGGGGGGGCAGCAAGCCTTTTCCAGTCTTCCTCTAATCACTCAGAAAATCATAACCCACTTTCAAAATGAAGCCAGAGACAGTATGTATTTTAAAACCAGGTCATATGCTCTATCATCATTTCAAAGCAGCTAATAAACTACATTTGTAGAGTGACAGAGCAATTTATGTTGGTTCTTTGTCTCAGGAAAAAGAAACTGTTTTCTTCCTCTGGCAACAGGAAGATAATATGGGTAATAAAAATGTTTTGAAGGCTTTGTATTAAAGTCACTTACAGAAACAAGCACTGAATACCAAGACTCAAGAACTATTTGCTTGCAATTTATAGCATGGCAGGGAATCACTTGGCTCACTCCGAGCCTGGGCTCCCATGCAGAGTTCAACAAATTGCAATGTGTTAACAGCGAAGGGAGACAGCTGTCATCCATGGACCAGCTGGCTCCGCATGCAGTCTCCAAAACCTTCTGCCACGGGAATACTGGAAACATAGGATGAAATGGGAATGGGGTCAGCAAGAGCCATTGCCAATGAGTAAGGGAGTCCACAATCTGTTCATCCTCTACCTGGATGGAATAAGCATGGACAGTTCTCTCAAATCCTTCATTTGAGATCCTCTGCCTCTGCCCAGCCAGGAAGCCACAAGACATGGCTGCAACCCTGCTCCTGCAGGCTGAGTGGGCAGAGTTCCTAGAAGTCAAAGATAATGAAACCCTAATTTTGCATACTTCAGATATTTTATCATTATAATTGGTAAAGGAAAGTAGGTTGCAATTTTTTCATTTATTAAACTCCTGGGGAAACAGGTTCTTTATATTCAAATATTTACTGAATGGAGTACAAACGTTATCTAATATGAATGAACAGACTGGTTTGGACAAACCATTTCCTAATTAGGAAATAGGCTTTTCAACCATCTGTTTTTGGAACACAGTTCGAGGTCAGGGGGTTTGTTCAAACCAATGCAGCTAATGCAATGCCAAAAATCACTGGGGGGAGGGGAAATAGCAGGGCAGGAAAGGCTACATTTCTGAGCCTAGTGGACTCTAAATGAAAACCATATTTAGTAATAAAGCACAAAAAGCAGAAAAATCAGACAGAGGGCTCTGCTGCCAACCAGTGAGTTACAGCTCAGGACTGCTACGGCATGCAGTAGCAACATCTTAGAGCAGCAAATGTCACTGAGTACTGTGGAAGAAAGGAATTTTTTCTCCCAACTAATCAATAGTCTTTAGTCTCTTCTCCTTGCTTTACATCTAAATGTAATCAATCTCCACAACAAGCTATTAAAGAGAACTCCAGCTCCACAAGAAGTACTGTGCATAGCCTGTTCCTTAATGAAATGTTTGGCATTTTACAGAACAGTAGTTTCATGTACACAGAGACAAGAATGAATACACACACATCCTCACTTTATCCTACTAGACACTGCTAATTTGCACACTTTCAGCTCTTCTTGCAGTCTCATTCCCAAAACAGTCATGTACCTTACACAGGGTTAAGAGCACTGAAGCAAATCTGCTAAGAAACACTACTACATAGCCCTTCAGGAACTTTGTTCGGTCCCAAACTAACACCCTAAGGTCACACAGGTTCATCTAAACCTGAACAAAACTCTAATTCCAGCTGTGGCATTACACCAACTGTTTCTATATATAATTGCTGAAGTGCTGCTAGAATTGGCACAATTATTAGGTAGAACTTTTCTGTCCCTTTCAGAAATGCTATAAAATAAAGACACTCATTATAGATACTACAAGTATTTCAACAACTCAATTCTAATAAGTAAGTTTGCTTAAGCAAACTACAGCACAACAGTACATGTTCTTGAATAGCTTCCATTTGACATTATTTAATTGAAGTCCTCCAGCAATCCATAAATCATGCCATTGGTTATATGCCACTTACCCTGACAGTGCTTGGCTGGGGATAGCTGCTCTGGGATGGTGCACTCTGTATCTGAAAACTCTGAGGTTATATAGTCCCTTCAGCTCTTCTCCTCCCACTAGCCTCCCAAACAAGGAGCAGAGACAGACAGAGACAGAGCTGAAGTCTTTAACAAAACCATATAGGGACCTTAATACAAAAAACTCTAATCTGGGTGGCCACAGACCCTGGGTCTCTTCCACTGCATTCCAGTGTAGAGCTCATGAAACAGGAGGAGACTTTCTGCTGTGTAAGATAAACACTTTAAAACTTCAGGAGAGTTGCTAAAATACAGAGAGTAGGAGCATGGCCACAATAGACATCCTCTGGCAGGAGGATCATGTGTTCAAACAAGAGAGGTCCAAGACTCCACGGTAACAGCCAAGAAGCAGAATGAGAAATTGGAAGAGCAGTCATTTATAACAGACAAGATATTTTTAAAAAAACACTGTCATTAAAGATTTTGATAAAAATAATGAAAATACGTCTGGCCAGCTAAACAGCTGGTCAATTTTTTTATCAAGTCTCTTTAAAAGCTTGGCATTTTGCTAGCATACTAAATATTGCCCATAGGCTTAAGGGTAGTAAAAACAGTACGGGCTGTTGTACAGGGTTCACAGAGAAGACTTTGAAGGTTGCGAAAAGGTTCAGTTAAAAGATTGTTATGATCCCCTCTGGATTGTAATGGGTTAGAATCCATTCTGTTTCTCAGACAGCTTATTTTTCAGTCCTAGGACCTAAATGCCCTAGTGCTACTTCACTGATGGCCATAAGTCTGGACTGGCATAAACTCATGTCTCAAATTGTTCATAGTAAAGTTGTTGAATTTTATAACCCTAGCTAGGTTTTCCATTGAATGTATTTTTAGCAAATAAAGGAACAGTTCTCACTGTACAAGTTATTTTCATCACAGGCCTCAATTTTTACAGCTGTGGCCAACTGTTCTCTGGACAGACTAATTCTAGTGTAGCAGCCCTTTCACAGCCAACATTTTGTCATTAAGTTTGTACAAAAGACCAGAAACAGCATCTCTTAACTCCAGTGCTAAACCTTACAAATTCAAAACTGCTCCAAGTATACAAGCCAAAAAAGATGTGAGAATTCAAGTGAGATCCTTGCTATGTGAGTCTTGTTGCAACAGAGAGAGTTTGCTTACAGATTGCTTGCTGCCAAATTGAGTAGCCTTAATGCAAGAAAAGCTCCCATAAAACCACAGTGAAAGTTTTTCTGACGTGAAAATTTAAGGAATAAGCTCCTAATAGAGATAGCAGTTAGACAAAATTAGGGATTGAAGACCAAAAGGAATTTAACTTTTAAGGAAAGGAACTTTGAAGGAATGTAATTGCCTTGAAGAGTCAGAAACAGAAACTATCAGATGTTGGAACATGAGCCATGCAAAAGCTATTTATTATTTCACTTCTAACATTGGAGTGATATTTAAAACAAAACAAAACACAACCCCACCAAGGTAAGCAACCTAAAAGAGAGGATCTAAACAGGACCTTTTTTGTGTATCTCTAAGTGACACTCAAAGGTCAGCCAAAATCAAATTCTTTGTTTTCAAACAACACTCAATAACATAGCTGAGAAAACTTGTATACATCATATGAAACATACGGTATTAGATCAGGGAACTTGGGTCAAGGAGAAGGAGAATTTCACACATCAGAACCCTTCAATGCAGTATCATGTCTGATTTTGCTAAAACCATCAATTACCTTCTAGAAGAGAAGACACACAATCCTAGGTTTTCAGAAACATCATCGACTAGTACTCCTTAGAAATATCAAGACTGGGAGAAAGATTCAAAAGAATCCAAATTTTCTGCCTTACTCAGCAGAGGTTCACACTCCCAAAACAGCTTACTGGTGATGACGCTGTAGCAGATATAGCACATACAAGATTGCAGTCAGGTAAACACCCCCTCAGCAGAAGTGGTACATAATTCACACTGCACCTCTGCATAACTAGAAATATAGGCAACAGTTTTCTACAAGAGGCCTCTGTGAACATTAAGGAGACGGTGGCCATGCAGATGCCACAGGCTTGTATTTCTATTAAGCTTCATCATGATACCTATAAATTCAGCCTGGTGGCAATGATGGCAGCAGTAGCCCCTTGGCTGATTTGAGTAATGGTTATTTGGGTGAGGATCCCACATCACTTTGCCTGTCATGGGCACCAAAGATGTAGGAATCCTAGTTTCCAGGGTGCTCATGAAAAAGATACGGCTAACGGAGAGTCTCAGTCGGAGCAATTAGTTGTTGATACAGCGATACAGCGTAAACATCAGTTGTTTGGAAAGACCTACTGTATGAAGGATATTTGTTAGAGACAGGCATAGGCAGACTAGAAAGAAGAAGTAAGCCCAGATGCTTGACTGAGCAGTAGTGATGAATACACAGAAACAGCAAAGAAAAAATTTAGAGGTGCTGCCCAGCCATGCCTCCAGCACACAATGAAGGACAGGGCTCAGCAAGAAGCTTTTCTCTGCAGCGTGATGTTATAGAAAGTGCCAGGGCAGGAAGGAAGGCAAACAGGTGAACTATGCAAGGAAATTAGGTCACTCCAGCTCAAGGGACACTATAGAATAAAGGTATTTCTTTTCTTTTTAGTGACTCCATGCTGAAGTTATAATCACACAGTAAGTACTAGAGTACATGTCAAAAACTGATATTAGTAGTTTACATCTTTCTTCTCAGCAACTTAGGTCATTGCCAGAGGGATAAGGGGAAAGGCGGAAATGTAGTTGGCATGAGACATGAATACGAAATTAAAGAGACTGGAATAGAACAAGTCTTCTGAGAATCAAGCTTAAATGCTGGGGACCACACCTCTGAGCCCTCCTCTGCAGCTACGGACACAAAAGATCTTAGCCCAAATATACATATATATATACAAATATATATATGTACAGTGGGTTGGTTTTGTTTGGGTTTTCTTTTTTCTTCAAGAAAAAAACCACAAGACTGTTCCTGAAAGTACTTTACCTTTCCCTCTGGAGGCTACTTCCATCACCAGTTTCTGCTGCCTAGCTTTCAGTCCTTATTCCACTCATTTATACAGAAACCACACAGTGTGTTTTGCCTGATGTGTTTATATCCCAAGGCTCCTGTTCGTTCTTTGTATCCATTGCCAAAACCTATGTTTTTTATTTAGCTTCCCCTGAGAACTTTGTTTTTCCATACTAAACCCTTTTGCAGTCTGTCATAGGAGTATATCTGGAGTACAGAGAAAGAAAAACAAGAGGAAAAAGTAATTTTTCCTCTCTCTTTAGTACTTTTTTCCCTGATCTCTTTATAGAGATACTAGCAAATCTCCAATGCACGTTGGGAACTTGCCTATTGACTTGAAGTATCTTTCAATACAACAGTGGAAACTCTTAGCTACACCTTCCTTAAGTTCTTTCTTTTTCAGTTACTTGTGCAGATTGCCATATGGACCCAAAATGTGCTTGGTACTCCACAGTAGCTGTACAGCCACCATGTCTATGAAATGGGCTCCAGCTGGCCTGAAGAATGCCAACTCAGAGGCCCCATACCAGTGCATAAAATGCCATCCATACTTTTTTGGTAAAGGAGTACAGAAGCTGCAAACTTATCCCAACTGCTATAGAAGACTGTGAATAAAGTAATCCCTTTGCTTTACTTTATAAGGGAAAACAACTTCTGAGATGTGCATGGAGACCTTCCTGCCTGCATCCAATTGGCTGTTTAGGAATGAGGCTCTGCTAAATATGTCTCTGGCTCCTTTTTATTTGGGGATTCCTTTCATCTTCGTAACATTAGCAGAATCTCTAAATGTTTTGGCTTGTCTGGCTTCAAGCCCTCTCCTCTATCTCATTGATAGGCTTTACACTTCTCCTCCCCACCCCCTCGCACACACACTTGTTTTGAGAAAAACAGGAATAAAGAAGCTTTAGGGAGCAGAAAGTCATTCTAATAACCTGATTCATTGCAGCCGTCACACAGCATGCATCTGCAAAGTGTCAGAGTAACCAGAAACTGTCAGACCCATAGATTACCTTCCTCTGTGATTGTCAGGCTCTTGTGCTGGTCTCTCTCTAAGAACTAAGCCAAAATCACTCTAATCATTCTCAAATATTGCAGTTTTCAAACTAAAAAGTTTAGAAAATAGTTTTGCCACTGCAGTTCAAGAGCTAGAGGAGCCAATGTTTGCCTCCTGGGCCTCTTGAGTATGGTGATGAAGAATGTTAATCCACAACCTTCCTTCATCTTCTTGACAAGGTCTCTTCCTCCACAGTAATGCAGTAGTTATCCTTCATTCAAAATCAAAGGAACACATTCAAAGTAAAAATGAGATAATGGCTCTCTCATCATTCCTTCTTAGATAAACAAACAGAACATAAGTACAAGTCCTGCTGTGTCAGGTTGATATCCATATAGCTCAGCATCCTGTCTATGAGATTTCCTAATAGCAGATGCTTAGGAAAGAAATAGGACTTCTACAGTGGTAACTTTCTTCCCACAGCCTTTCTCCTTTCTATGTGCAGCAGAGGATCACTTGAGACAGGAGTTTTTACCCATGTCCTCATGCATAATACATGCAGATAGACTTTTTTTCCTCCATAATTTGCCTAATTTAAACACTTGGTTTTGAAAGCCATTCATGGTCAGGGTNGGGTTTTTACAAATAAGCTCTACATTTTGTCTGCAAGGCATCACCCACAGTTCACACTCCAGCTGGTGTAGACATGCCTAATACTAGCAAAAAAACCCCATTAAATACATCAGAAGCATAGTCCAAGGAACACTGTTTATATCAAGAGCTGCAAATCCACCAGAGATCCTGGATAAATCCTCAGGCCACCGGCCAAGGCCAAGCTCTGCCCCACTGTTGCAAACTATCAGCAGCAGCCCATAGCTTGTTCACAGTTCATGAAGATGTATCTGTACAAAATTACATTGATAAGGACTATAATGTTACATTGGCACATCTCCCAAGAGTTCGGGGAACAGATTCTCCTAGACGATTATCAGAACTTCTCTAGTAACATCATGTCTACATTTGTCAAAATGTAAATGAAATCTTCCCACTGTGGAAGACAAGTCCTATACCCCTAAGGAAGTGAGACCTACAAAACATATGCATGAGACAGGCAGAGCATAGAGGTCCTTCCCCAACAATGACTTCCAAGCTCCCCAATCAACATACTACCAGACTGACAACAACGAGTAGACCACTTCCCAATACATTTTTGTAAGTGGTTTTCCTGTTATTGTCTCACCAAGAGCTGGGTTTCAAGCTGACCTTGCACAATATAAGAACCCAGATGGTTCCCATGAAAGAAATTTTCTGTAAGTGAGTTTCATGAAGCTATTACTTACAGATTAAACCTGTGGGCTCTGCATGCCTACTTACATCACAAAGCCTCACAAGCTCAATTCCTGTATCAGCCAGTTCAGCTGGTCCTCCAGCAAACCATAAGGAAAAGGACCTCTACAGGTCATTTCTTTCACTGGTAAATTTGGTAATTTGCGGTAGTGCCCAAGTTTCACTTCTTGTGATCAATGCATCATCTCTGCCCATAGGCTCTGCATGATGACAAACTGCAGAGTCAATCTCACCACAAATGTCACCAAGCCAGTACCTGCACCTCCAAAGGCTCCATCTCTGGTCTCCAGTCCCTTTTTCCTTGCACCTGTGCTTGGAACACTTAGAGCAGGCAGGTGTCGCTGCTGGGCAGGACAAGGAGATATGTCCCTGCTGCAACTTCCTCATCTTCTGTATGAGTCACTCAACACAACCTGTAAACAACTGAGAGCACCAACTGAACTATTTTCTTTAAATCTACACAAGAACTGCTGCATCACAGTGAAGGAATGATAATTACATGGCAACAAACTGAATAACATGCAAAATCTACAAGGGGAAATGTACCACCTGTGTGACTAGGATGAACATATAGTTTTAAAAATACCTTAGGATTAAAAAGGAACCTACTTTTGTAACTGGCATACCATTATATGAAAGTGTATGGTGTTATGTGCAAGAGTAAAAAATAACGTGGCAAATGCAAAGATATTAAACATATATGTGCATCTCCTGTGCCATGAAAAAAAGCAAAAAAAACCCAAACAAACAAGGAAATGAAACAAACAAACAAAACAAACAAACAAAACACAGAAGTCAATTCAAAGGATTGAAAAACTGTTTGTGTCTTTTTAAAATTTCAATTCCACTGCAAGAGGGTGTTAAAACAGCAGTAAAGCTGGGCATACACACTGCAGCGGGTATGAACCGAAAAGGTGTTCCAAAGAACAGGCCAAAGTGCCTCCAGAACCATAAACACATTTTCACTAGTCCTTGAAAATGCATGAGGGGTTTTCCCCAGGAAGAAAGGCAGTTTAACAAAATTTCCAGCATGTAATGAAAAGAAGTAGCTAATTACAAACTTGCCAGATGAGCACACCACTCTAAGTCAAGCTATCAGAGCTGCCAATACAGAATTCAAATAATAAAAAAGGAGATAATAAACACTGATGCATAAGGCTTTGTAAAAATGACTTTTAGCATAGCTTTTTTAGAAGAATATTATAAACACAGTTGCAAAAGCCCTCTAAAGCCTTTTACATTCTAAAACATGAAATAATTAAAAGTGAAGCAAATGCAGATCTGACATATGCAGAGTAGCAAGAGAACTTCCCCTGCAAACTGAAGCACAGCAGCACAGGGAAATAACTGCAGACTGTGTATGATTCTGTGGGACCTTCCATACCCACCACTGGTTATACAGCTTATCGCCTTCATCAGTGATTTGAACAATAACATAAGTTACAGAAAGATGTCACAGATAAAATGTGTGTGAGCACGTATGTGTTTTTATAACTTTCTATAACCTACACTATAGATCTAAGATAAAACAGAGTCCTGCTCAACAGAATCCTGTTTATAATATGAAACCTTGAGAAGACTCTGCATCTCTGACCTGTGCAGAAGGATCTCTACTCCTTCTTCCCCCCATGAAACTTTCACTGAATGTCATTTTGGTTGATGAAAACAAGGTGCAGACAAACACACCTGGCAAAGTGGTGCCTAACTCGCTGCAGCACGCAGGAAGGACAAGTTTTCACTGGTGCTCTCTGCCTCATGTGCAACGTCAACTTGCCTCTGTCACACCTTCCTGCACACATCCTGGCTCTGCTTGGGCCTGGAAGCCCCTCCTGTTATCTAATGTGGTGCCTCAGGAGACACAGCTGGTGATTGTTGGTAACTTAGCCAGGAGTAACTTAGCACACAGCTATTACTTATGCCCTAGCATATTCAGTTTATAAACCACTTCCAAACAATGCTAAAGCCCCACAAGAAAACTGAAGCAGGCAGGGGTTTGGTCCTTAATTGCAGATGCATCTTAGTTACAAAACGTTGTTTCTTGTTCTTTCTTACAGACAGTTGTAAAAACTATGAAAAAGTAAAGATAACATGCTGGTTATGTTTAATAATTTGGTTGGGTTTCTGAAAGTGTATCAGCATTTTCCAGTCAAACTCAGAGTTTTCCTCTTCCACTAATTGTGTTTTACATGCCCAGCTTTAACTGTTTGCTCACATTCCCTTTCAGGCCAAAGTTTTGTGTTTTCCATTTTATGACTCTGAGGAAGACTTAGATACACAATTCTGAAACAAACATAGCCATCTTTCAGAGATAAAGAAAAATCACAGAATTCTGCAAAGCTTTTCCTCATTTTAGCCCATTTCAAGACCAATTGTCATACCACTGGTCTCATGGGGTATGAAAACATTCAGGACTCAGACCTAATCCACCTATAGCCCCATGGGAGACTTCTGCAATCTCGACTGCTTTTTGATCCATTTTTTGTAGAGGGTAAGATCACATATACTTGTCCTGTATTGCACAGACCCACATAATGTTTCCATGGACTGGTACAGATACCACTCTACATTTCACAGACAGAAGGCTAACATCTCCCTAATTACACTGCAGTTTTAAGGACTTCAAGAATATTCCAAGTACCTTCAGGCAGAAAAAGCTAAAGCCTGTTGATTCATGTTCTGTTCTTCTTGCAAGTCAGTAACCACACTAAAAAAGGATAAGGTCTCAGAATTATAGTTTCTACTATGTTGTCAGTCCTGTAAGTACTTCCCAAGTTTCTCTCTCTTTCAGTTCCTTGCTAGTAACTTGTAGAAAAGATGTAGTAACTCCTTTCACTGCTGCAAAACACTGTTGTCCAAGGATCTTGAACATACCTGGATGGTTTCCACATCAGGATACCAGAACTACACAACTCTTCCAGCTTCTTAATTACAGCCTGTTGCTTACTACATTGTATTTAGCTGTCTCCGGAAATTAATTTACAAGGTCAAATGTTCAGACCTCTTCAGTATGATATAAATCATTTTCCTGCACACTGGTTAGTCTGTGCTACACAGCACGAACACATTGTTTAATACAAAGAGAAAATTATGCAATTAGCGGGTCTTCAGCACAAACACATCCCCCTTTCTGAATCACACTTAAATAAAACAGTGTTGCTATAGCATTTTATTGCATCAAAAACTGAGGGCCACTTGCAGTGCAAATTGCCAGGCCTGCTCAGGAAATGGGTTGGGAGGAACAGGCAACAACCACACTTTGGAAAAAGGGTTAACATCTGTGTTATTTTTTTCTGCATACACAAGAAAACTACTGTTTGCATGAGGGCTAAACCTTCCACATTGCCTTGATTTTAGTAACTTATAGAGTTTCTTCTGTAAATTGTTTTTGTCAGATTCTTTTTTCCAGGTAGGCCCCCTGAAGAGAAAATGTGGGGCTTGTACCAGGTCCCTCAGGAATAGTGGAACGATAGCAGGGAGGGCAAGGAAAAAGCTCCATGTATTAACAGCCTTTCACTGCACCAAACTGAGACACTCCAGTCTCTGCCACTCCAGGCTGGGCTGCCCTTTCAGGGACCTGATAGAGAAGGAGTTGGTGGCCAGCCCTACCTCCCAAAAAGAGGGAAGTCCCCAGATATTGATACAATATATCTCTACATATGCTTTATGTACATGTCATGAAATCTTATCTTCAATCGAGATAACATCAAGATTACCATTGGTCTCAAGTAAATCATGGCTCACTGAAGTGATGAAATAAAAGCTGAGAATTCAGTCCTAAACCTCTGCTTCAAGAAACTAAGACAATTTCCCTACACCATCCCAGCATTTCTCACATTAAGCTAAGGAACAGCTCCCCTCTCAGCTGGTTACCTCCAGGCAGGGAGGTTTCTGAGCATCCCTGGAGCTTGGAGAAATTCATGGGAAACCTGTGGCTGTTAAATTTGTGGCCTGAACTGGCACTAGAATCTCCTGCCCATCCCAGGGAATCAAAAATGCACATTCTGCTGTCCATCCCTCTTCAGTCTCTCATCCAGTCTCCCATTCCTGCATCTGAGCTAGCTGACAGCAGGAGAGGCAGCTACTGTGCAGTGTGGAAAGGATGTCTCTTCCAAAATACTTGACTTTAAATAAGTATTAGAGAAATGATTCAGCTGAAAAATATCACAAACATCTTATTTGAGAATTTAGCAAACTGCTTCAGACAGCAAACATGAATGTATTCCTTCTTGTTATGATCATTGGAGACTCACAGCTTTCTAAGCCCAACACTTAGTTGCTGATGAGAACCACCGACAGAAAACAATCAAGTGCATCTTGACTGAAATATGAACCAGTCTGTACTACACACTCAATTCATTTGCTGCAGCTCATAAAAGCTTACTATACAGTGGGCTGTGCAGCCAAACAGAGAAAGCATGACTCACTCCTGTAGCTGCATAAGCTACCCAGGTCTCTCTTCTGTTTGTGCAGATGTGTGGTAGAAGTGGATGAGTAGGTGAAGGTAGGGAACACTGAACAGCCCTCCCACTTACAGACTTTGTTCCTATCACAAAAGCCCCTCTCTACCAGGATGTTAAACATCTACTTGAACCATGAGTCCTGGCTAAAAGCACACAGCAGTGCCCAGGAGAAAAACATTCAGAGCAAGATTACTGCATCCTGTTCTCACTCTGAAGAACGTTTATGTCACAAAGGATGCTGAACTGCATCTGAGATGTCAGTGGGAGGAACAGAACTTCTCACATCACTGTCAGGTCCCCGCTGCCCCCAAAGAATTTCAAAGGTTAAGCGATATCAAAAGAAACCAAAACAAGAGCGTTTGCAGTCTCAGTCACAAAGCATTGCTTTATCTAAGCATGCTAGTTTCACTCATCAGATGATATTCCAGAAAGAGAAGCATGACAGAGCAAAGCAAAGCAGTAGGACTGAATCCCAAAGACATACTACTTCTTACAATCTCAGAAACAGCAGCATGCTAAGATCCTTTGAAAAGTTTCCTTTATCTTGTCATTCCCACTACCTTTAATAAAATTTGTCTTAGTTTACTTTATAATTATAATGACAACTTTTCCTTGAAGGGTGGTTGGTTGGGTGTCACAACATCAGAAATAAAGTCATCTGGTGCACCTGTTAGAGGCTAAAAGCAGAACTAAAGATCTCCTTTTAGTAACATTTACCTCATTTCTCTACAGATCTTTCCTCTCTCATCCTTGGTACAAGGATTCAGTCTTGATTTTAACTCACACAGGCAAGAAACTCACAAATTAAATCTGCAAAGCTCTGTCCAGGCGGTGCCTGAATGTTTGGAAACTTCCTCACCCCTAGAGAACATCTAGCATCTCTAGCACATTATCTCAAAAGTTTTTATAGCTCATCTGTTACACATCTGACAGTTAGCATTTGCTGTGCTTCAAGCTTTCAATTAAAAGGAATGCATTCAAAATCTATAAATTCACAAAGTCAGATTTTAAGTGAGCCCATGTGATGTGCAAAATACTTGCTAAATAATGCAGCATTCAGTATCTCAGCACTCCCTGGTACAGTGTACACACAGAGGACTGAGACAGGATGGTCCCATGGCTAAAATAAAGTCAATAACCAACCCTAGGAGAGAAGCACATCTACATTTATGGTAAGGTTATAGTGATTGGCTGTAGGAGCCACCAGGCATCCAGCCAATTTGCTTTTCCAGTCTAAGGAAATGCTCAGTTTGTTTGAATTTTCCCCCTGCTGTGAAGAATGCATTGACGTCATTGAACTGGGTCTGTTGAACAAAAGCATGGATCCAGGTTTGTGTCAGGAAGTTGAATTATGAGAAAAAGGACGTACGTCTGTTTCAGCTTTCTTTAAGAGGGATAGTCCCTATGTCCAGTTCTCCTTTATCACCTTCTCCAGAGAAGAAATGCTAAAGGGGAAAAGTGAGTTGCTACAAGCTTCAGTTTCCACTCTGTTTTGTTCTAGTTGTGTTGTGGGGTTTTTGTTTGTTTGTTTCCACTCTGTTTTCTTGTTACCGTGGGGTTCTTTTAGATAAACACAAGCATCTATGGCTCTACATGCAGGTGTATCAGACTGCTTTTATTTCTAAAAGAAACATGCTGCATATCAGAACTTCCTGATGTCATTTGATGTAACACCATGCAGCACCTTCATGAAAAAAACCTACAGGTCTTCATAAACCTCTCTGCTCCTACCCCGCTTTCCCACTTCTACGCTGTCATATCAGCTTCTCCACACACAGAACAGGGTGTTTGGGCCACCATCATCTGACCAAGAACATTTCATTATACCAAAACCTCAGGTGATTCTAAGTATTATGAAAACAGAGAGAAGGGTAACCTCTGACCGTCAGAATCTGGCCACGCTACACTGCAAGAAAGCAGCCACCGTAAAGTAGTTAGAGATCTTTTCTGGTCTACAAGAGCACAGAGCAAAGTAAAACCATCATAAATAACTTCCAATAGTGTAGGCTGATGCTTGTGATGAAAGTCACGTAAGAGAAGAGGTATGAATCAAGGATGAAGGAGATGCAATAAAGCTGCACAAATAATGGACTGTTCACTCTAGGACTTGAACAAAAAGTTAGAATTGATTGTTCTGGACATACATGATGGAGGGGAGAAGGCAAACAGAAAAGCAAAATAAACCAAAAGGCAGACAGAAAGTGAAACAAACAAATCAAAACAAAAACCTTGGGTCCGAATTAAGTGTTTGAGCTTTATCCCCCTTCCTTTTGAATTTCAGAGTATTTACAAAACACGAATCACATAACAAAATGTATCATTTTAAGTATCTCTAAAACATATGTTCTGCATTCTCTCCAATTTTCCTCCCTTTCCAGCCAAATACAAACCTTGTGTACCCTAATCCACATTTTAAGGCAAACTTACTACCTGCTAAAAGACACGGGAGTAAGTCAATATATACAAGAAAAGCAAATGCAGAGTGAACAGGAAAGCAAATGTAGTGGGGAGTTTTTGGCAGCTCGCATATTTATTATATTAAGGTATCTCAGTGTAAGTCTTCTGTTCAGCAATAATCTCCTAATGTGTATTTTAGGTCAAAAGAAATTTATGTTTGATAGAACTACTTTGGTTAAGTTATGCTACATTAATCTAAATGCCCAATCTTAGTACCAAAGAACTGCTGAAAACTGACCAATATGCAAAAACAAACCTAAACAAAATATTTTAAAAAATAATACCTTTTAAAAATATGTCACAATTTCACAGAGAAACAGGTAGTAGACAGCAAGTCTGGAGGGAGAAGAAAATGTTTGATGCTAGTTAAGGCATGCATATAGATCCCAACTCAGCAACTCTAAAAGCCAGAATACTGTGATCAAGTGTGTCCAGAATTATTCCTTGGCTATTTTTGCAGCTATCTTGAACAGAATTTCCTATGACCAGTGTGCATGTGTGGACATAGAACAATAACAAGATTAAAAAACAACAACAACAACAACAACAACAAATACCCAACCAACCAACCACCAACAACAAAACCCCTAAAACCAAATCACCAAAGGAAAACAGAAAAAGAAATCTTGCATTTTGAAAAAGTGTGTGTTAACTGTTCCTCGGGTTGGGTCTCACCCCAGACTGATCCTTCTCCACCAGTTAGGAGAGGCTCAAGGCCATCTGCTGGCAAGAGAAATACCACAGCGTGTTCACTGCTTAGCATGCCTCTGCTGACACATAAATTGAGCTTTAGATAAAATCTGAGTAAAGAAAAGTCAATGCTACAATTTTTACCAGGCAAAAACCCCTGCTGCAACCCATGGAACAGAGAAGAGAGGAAAACACTGGCCTTCTAGTGCTCACTGATACCAGCTCAGGATAGTCAAACAACAATATTCCAAACACTTCTCTTTTTCTTCATTATACACACAAAACCCCCAACTAACTACAGTTATTAACTACATAAGGTAGGACTGCAAGCCACATGCACGCTGATGTTTTGACATGAATGTGGTAGCTTCTCAAGTATCTCTCAAAGCTCCCTATCAAGACAAAAACACTCCACCGCAGAACAGCTACAGGCACAGAGTCATCACACCCCCGGGGCGGCCGGGAGGAGTGCAAACCACATGCACCTGAGAGACATAAGCTACAGCAGTGGAACATACTGGATAATTAGGGCAAGAGACGCACCGAGGTGTTACCCAACACTGAGCAACGCCTGCTGAGGGCCCAGTCAAGTACAGTTTTCATTTTAGGACAAAACACAGTCTCCTGAGTGACGAATTTGGAAACAATTTTACCAAGCTTTTTGCTGCAGCAACCATCCGGTTGCAGCGGACAACGTTGCTTGCAGTCCCCACTTCCGCTAAAAGTAGCAGCTTCAAGTACACAGTGATTTGGGTTTGCCCAGCAAGAACTACAGACTTGTAACCAAGGCACTACACCCAAGAGAGATGCCTCTCCTTCCTTATATTCCATACTGCCACTGGGAAGGCAAAAAGTTGCTTGTTCAAAGATACTCCAAAGGCATCATCTCTAAAAATGTGTCAGAAGTTCATTTCAGTTTATCCGGAAGTGGTTTAAAAAGCTTGAAATATTTAAAACAGCAGCTTTTTTTTTTTTTGTGATGTTATGAACCCAGCTTATCTGTATGGCAGCTAAAAGCCATACCAGTAGAAAAGCTGAAGAGTTTCTGAAAATCTGAGTCATAAACCACTGAAAAATGGTGTTTAAAATGAAAATGCCAGCTCAGTTGCAATCATGTCTTCCCAAGGCAATGGCATCATGTCAAAACCTGAAAGATCAAAACATATATCAATAACTAACACCATCACACTATTTCTAACTCTGCAAAGGAGGCCAGACTACCAGTATTTCAAAACAGTTAAAACTTGCAGGGAAAACACAAATGACTAGAAATAGCTACAAAGTGTTACAGGCTTGAGCAATCCTTTCAACACGACAACAAAGGGCAGTATCTTCTGCTGCAGGGAGTTCAGCCTCTCCTGAGTGACTGCTCCACTACTACTGATTAGGGACTCCCTGCCCCAAGCCTGTCCTTATCAATCCTGCCAAAGCGAAATTTCTGTCCTCGGTGGGGAGGAAATTGCTCCGCCCAGCAGCTAGGACAGGAAGTAATTTCCTCATTCCCACTCCAAAGTCCGCTGGCTTCGTGATCTCGGCGTCGTGCTTGGCATTCACAAGCTGCAGAGTGGGTGTCCCCGGCGGAACAGCAGAGATCCCCGCGGAGAGCGCTGAGCCCAGGACAATCAAGAGGAGCCGCCGCGCCCTCGCTCCGTGTCACCGCGGGCCATGTCGTACCGTGGGAGACCCTGTCCGGGGCCGCTTCACCGCGCCAGGCACTTGCGGGAAACGGCGGCGCTGCCCATCGCCGCGGCAGCCCCTCCGCACAGCCCAGCCCCGCGCCCGGCACGGGCGGGGCCGCGTTTGCCACTATGGGAGGAGCCGAGTGGGCAGGGCCGGGTGCTGTGCCGGGACGAGTGAACTTCCCTCAGCCGGAAGGTGCGGGACAGCGTTGGGCAGCGGCAGAATGGCCCGAGAGCTCCTTCCTCTGCTCGTCGTAAGTGTCCACCCGAGCAAGGATGCGGGGCGCTGGCGGGCGGGCTGCTCGGCCCCGGGCGGCGGGACCAGCCCCGGGCGGGGACCACGGGGCCGGCGGGAACGCGGTGCAGCCGGGCGGCGAGTGCTGCCTGGGTGCTGATCGCCGCCGGGCGTCAGGCTTCTTGCCGAGACTCCAGCTAGTTGGTTAAGGTGACGTTTTAAAGAGAAAAAGCCCACACACACTTCTAACTTCAGACACTTTATGATTTTACAGCAGGGTGAAGGGAAGTGATTGTTGTGGAAAAGCGGGCGGAAGAAAAGGGGCATGGATGCAGGTGGCTGTCAGGGACACCGGGTAGTGTGCTAAAGAGGGGGGACCCAAGGGCAGCTCAGTCCGCAGCCATCTGTGCTGTCCGGAGGCGCTGGCGGGGCAGGCTGATCGTCCGCACCTCCAGCGCGGTGCGATCGGCACCTGCCCGGGCTGCAGCCGCGTTAGGGGGATCTGACTTGCACTGCGCCTCGGGGGATCCGTAACACGGCGATCTCGTAAAGCAACATAAGAGCAAATACCCGTGAAGAAGTTTGAACCACTGTGACAGTGACCCAGGAAAAGCTAGAGGAATAGTCCAAGCCTGGCGGCATGGTGTGCAGCGTTTACTGGAAGCAGTGGGGCAGGGCTTTCCCGTCTTGCCTGAATCAGCCCCTGCGCACACGGCATGTGTCCCTGCAGCTTCAGAGCTTTGGGCTTGTGTCTCACTCTCATTGGTAAAGTTACCTTCACGAACACCCATTTCGAAGGGCTGCTGTCAACAGGAAAGGTAAGGGAGGGTGTCAGTGCTCAGCACAGGGGTCTCCGCTGGTGCATTAGGCCAAAGAGCTGTAGTGGCAGCAAGCGCCAGGCCAGGAGACCTAGGGACACATGAATGCTCTGGCTCAGCCTGCGCTCCGGTAGAGCCGCCCTGAGACGGCCCTGCTCCCAGAGCCCGGAGGTGGGATAGTAGGAGTGAGGCAGGTGACGGTGAACCCTGCTGCACAGCACAAGCACCACCTGCCTGGAAGTGTGGATGCAGTACACATTGATTCTCCAGCCCCAATTCTCACCTTTCTCAGAGACAATTCACTGGAGCTGACACTCAAAGTGTCCTCGCAGCGTGGTTACGTTTGTAGCAAACACAGTTTGCTTTGCAGATTGCCGGGTTAAAAAGCAAGTCTTAATGTATAAACCGCTCAAATTCTGATATGATTTATTGTATAAGAGGTAGTAAACTATTTAAAGTGTTTCAGAGAGTTCTATCCATGCTCCTCCACAAATCACCATAGCATATTTAAATACAAAGAATTTTCATCTGCTGACAGAAGTGTGTGTTATGTGTTCCTTTACAGGAGCAGCAAGCTACTGGCAGAAATATCAGTGTGGTTTGCTGTGTTGGAACTATCCAGAATATATATTAAGATTAAAAGTACTTTCTATCTTATCACATTGCTCCAAGAGAATATATAATTCATATTCTTATTTTCCAATTGTTTCCATATATCGGTACCCCTTAGAAAGTCCATAAAACTCCTACACACTTTCTAGTTTTAAAAAATAATTTTTGTGGGGTTTTTTTTCTTTTTTTTCTTTTTTTTAATTAACACATTGTTCCACTAGTTATGTCAGTAAACCTGGTCAGAGTTTGGCATACTGTTTTGGTCAACCCAGAACATGAAAGCAGTTTGTTGAATGAGACCTCAATTTTGCAAGGAGCTCCACGCTGCACTGAAGTTGCAGGGATAGTCGTGCAAAAGTATCAACAGTCCATGCAGTTAGTCAACATCTAAGTTCTTATTGTAAAAAAAACCATAAAACTACTCAGAGGTGCTCTAAAGGAACAGGCCATCTGAAGAGAGTTAAGTGCTATCTAAATATTTTATCAGTAATATTTTTTATCTGATAAGACTAGAGAGCAGGCAATTTTCTGATAATTCAGAAGGCACACCTTTGAAAACAGGACTCCTACGTTATTGCACTGATCCTTCTTTCTCATTTCACGGAAAATTAACATGCATATTTACATGTACATGCATGAACAGCCACAAAATGATGGGATGACCCAAGATTCAAGTGAAAAGTATAAGGGCACCTGTTCTGGAAACGTCTGTGCATGTTTCCAGAGCTAACTGCCTTTTTCTTTGCAGTAACTCACTGAGCAAAGAGAAAGTCACAATAAGAAAACCGTATTGTTTACAGAAGTGAAAGGGGAGGAGTTGCTAAGTTTCTATTCTGTCCAACTCTTTTTCATCCTTAACCCCAACATGAAAGTGAGGTGAGAGCTGTTAGTGTTGCTCCAACTCTCCCAAACTGTTTTTACTAGATGTTCAAAAGTACAGTACTCCTGAAAAACAGAATTAAAACCCAAACCCCAACAAAATAACCAACCATCCAACTCCCAGCTCCAATGTATTGCTGTAATTTGCACATGACTCAGATGAGATGTGAAATAGTAATGGATTGAATTTGGGCAGTGACTATTTTAAGAAGCCGGACAGTAGCTGAGGCTTCTTACTTCACAGGCACTGAACACATGCATCTTCCTTGAAATTTAAGAAGCTAGGATGCTTGTAGTTGTGGGGAAATGCCAACTCTCATTGCTGGGCTCCAGAAAATGGAACTGGATTCTTTTTGTCCTTCTCATAAAAGATTTTAGAATGTGAAATACTATTTTTTGAGGTTATTTTGGTGTTAACTATGAACTTCAGCCTTGGTGAGACTAAAAAAAAGAGTTGGAGGGAAAATGGTATTGGAGATTTTGGAAGCAGAAAATAGTTGTCATAGTGAAAGAATTGGATTAGAGAAATTTCTTAACATTACTCTTTGAGTGACATTATCCTTTGAAAAAGAGTTAATAGAAGGGAGATTAATTACAGAGAAAAGTGTATTAAAATGAAACTAACTCTAGCAACCCAACTTCCATTAAGCAAAAAAAGCAAGAAAAATCTCCCTTCCCTCCTTTTTTTAACACTTAGAAAGCCCCTGATGAGCTCATGCACCTTGCTCCATGTAACGAACGTGGAGTGGAGAAAAAAGGTCACCAAGTACTAAAGGCATCAGCCTTCTCATTCATCAGCATCTATGGATTAGAAATGGGAGAAGTGATTTGCCAAAAATAAAATGTATTATAACAGGAGAAAGCAGAGACAATTGTTTTCTCAGGGTTAACATTGTAAAGTTTTAAAAAGTCCTGTATGCAAATTACACATTCACACACTGAAAGATGAGATTACATGCCTATAAGCTATAAGCTTTTCAGTTGAAGCAGGTTGATATGTTATGAAGAATATTCTAATGAAAGAAAGATTTGGAGGCCTGAAAATTTCAAAATGACATGATTATTCAAAGAAACTAAAGTTCTTGTCACTCTGCCTTCAGAATGTAGGTGAAAACAGGTTATAAGTCTCCTTAGCAAATACCTTTTGGTGAAAGCATTTTGGAGGACTCAGTTGCAATGGAGGAGAGGGAGCAGGTAGAAAGCTCTCCTTCCTTGCTTGGGCAATGCAGATGGAGAGAAATCAGAAAACTTGGGTTCACGTGATAATTTTTATGGATTCTCCTAAGGTTAGATGTCCCTGACTGATGGATCTTCTCCTTGACTGCTTAGTTCAATCTAAGTCTTCAGTTTAGATATGAAAACTACTAGATTTTTTAGGTTAAGATGAGAGACTTAAAAGACAGCCTCTCTTAGTCATTTTAGGCTGAGAACATAACAGCTGTTGCTTGAGTTTACAGATCATAAAAAAGCACCTATCATCCCTGCCTGTACAAAAGCCCCTAAAGTGCTTCCTTTCTGATATTAGTGTTACTGCTCAGTGACAACAAAAAAAGCTAACAGGAAGCTAAATGACTATTGACTGTTTTATTTTTTTTATAAGATAAACCAAAATTTTAGATAGCAAATGGCTTGCGGTTAAGTGATTGCAAGTCCTGGAGGAGAAAAAAGTATGAAGAAATTAGGGTGTTGCTTCGAAAAAAAATCTCCACGATTTTATCAGTATTCCTTCTATAGGAAGGCATTGTAAGACATCTCTGTGAGCAGAACCAATGTAGGTGTTTGGTGCTGCTTAAGTGTCAGATTCTGAGAAGTGACCCCCCAGTTCTTGTAAGTGTACCAGGAAGTTCATCTCTGTGAGCAAGAGCAGAGGGCTTCCACCTGAAAGTGTCATGGTTCTGGAGCCCCTCACTGTACCAGCATAGCTCACTTATATAAAAGCATAAACAAGAAGCAGAGAAGTTTGTTTGTGTGAGGGCAGATGTGTCTCTATACACACCATGTTTGCAGGTGTATGGTAAACGAACCAAAAATCAGCTGTTTTACTGATATTAGTAATTTAGAAAGATGTTTCCTTCTTTCATTATATCCAGTTTTCTGCATAACTCGCTGGACATTTTCTTCACACTGCTTTAGGGAAAGCCAAATTAGAGAGGTTTTACATCCATGACTACATTTTAGTAATTATTTTTTAATTGGACTTTCTAACCCAGTATTTAGTAAGACAGTTCTCCCAGGAAAAAGGAAAACAAATCACACTAACTTGACACATCCATTTGAAAGCTTCTGTTAAGGCCTTAGATTGACTTTAACCTTTTAACATCATTACACTGGGATTCAGAGAAATGCTCCCTGAAGCTTTGACAGCAAAGGAAGACACAGCACTGATCAGAGGAAGTGATGCACTGAGCATTCATACCCACAGTTCCTCAAGTACTAAACTGCTCTTTTTGGTGTTGAAGCTTTTCCTCCAGGTGCAAAGAAAAGTCTTCTTAATTTCAGCCTAGTAATGAATACTATCTGTTAATAATAATTAATATATTTTTAAACAGATGGCTGCTAAGGAAATAAAATGCTTTCCACCCTCCCATCTCTGAATAAACTTGAGGATCAAAAGAAGTGGCTACTTGCAGAAGTCAGCATATAACACTTCCTTCACTTTAAAGCCCAGTTTGATATCCAAATCCATTTTTCATAATGAGTTTTCTACATCTAACTAAAGTTATGGTCAGCAATTAAGCAGTACATAGCTCCATTATATAGATATCTCATATTTAGTGCATTCAGAGTATATACAGAATTCCCCAGAAACTATTCTTGAGAAGAAGGCAAACTGTAGCAGATTTATCCTTTTCATTTTTCCACCTTACTCCAGAAAACACGCAAAAAAAAAAAGGAAAGAAAAAGAGAAAATGGAATGGTTTGACTTCTGGTCCATAGTGCTTTATTGTTATCATAAAAAGAGGCAGGCAGAAACAACTAGTAAAGCTCCCATTGACTAGTAACAGAAAATAACCAACAAAACCAAACAAAAAATCCTAAGTACTTTGCAATTTAACTTGATAGTGCATTCAAAGAAATTCAGAGACGTGGATCAATTGTATGTTAATTTGAAAGGAGAGTGCCTGTAGTGGTAGGGTTCATGGCTTTAAGTCTAATATGTGTCCTCATTGTCCATTAGATCTTCTAAAGTAATTAACAGTTTTGATAAGCAGGTGAATATCAATATGTTTAGCTATGGAGTACCACTACTGATGTGACTGATAGTATTAAAACACACCTACAGTCCTTGACAGGTTTTTGTCTAATTTACTGTTCTTCTCTCCTAGGTGTCTGTCTTAATTATTGAAGCACAGTGCGAAAACTGTACTGAAGCTCTAATGCATGGAGTGTACAACAGAAGGGTCATTGCCAGGAGGGAAACTAAGTGTAATCAGGATGAATACAATTTAAATGGCCAGTGTTGTAAGAAATGTAAAAGTGGTGAGTATCATTGTACAACTGTATTGAGAAGTCATTAACAGCGGAAACCACAGCATGCACAATTTCTTTGTGCTGGGATGAGTGGCATGAGGTGGTTTCCTAGATGCAGTGCTCCATTCTAGCTGTATCTTTGTTACAGGACATCAGGCGCTTTAAAAGAATTTTTTGCGCTCAATGTACCAATAACTTCTCTCTACAGAGAGTAGTTCTCACACAACATGCTTATTACAAAAGAGTCAAGCATTACATACATGTATTTGAAAGAGGTTAAAAAGTGAAAACACATGCTCTTGCCTTCAAAATTCCATACATTAATGGGTGTTCCGATTTTGCATGTATAGTTTTGTTTGGTGTGTACTCCTTCAGTCTTAGATTGGATGAAAAGGGGTGGTAAACAGATCTTATGTATACTACATCCCTGAAGTGCATATACATATGCATAAAAATATAAGTGCCATATTTGGAATCAAAAATTATTAGGGATTAAAAATAAAATTCTGATGCAAGTCTTAGAGCTGGTGGCTTCTGTCCAAATTCTTGTTTTTCTTTCTCTACAGGTTTTGTTAAAAATACCGGTATTGACTGCCCAACAGATATTAGCAAACACTGTGTTGCATGTGAAAGTGGAAAGGAGTTCATAAATTACCCCAATGATCTGAGCAAGTGTAAGAGATGCTCTTCATGCGACAGAGTATTTGGTAGGTCTGTAGAAATGGAAACTAGTAATGACTCTTCTTTCATACAGGATTTCACCGAAAAGTCTCCAACAATCCCTGAATGGTGGGTAGCATACAGATTCAAAACTTTTAACAGAAGAACGTGAATTAATTCATGAGAA
Source organism: Sakesphorus luctuosus (assembly GCA_013396695.1). Classification (NCBI taxonomy): domain Eukaryota; kingdom Metazoa; phylum Chordata; class Aves; order Passeriformes; family Thamnophilidae; genus Sakesphorus; species Sakesphorus luctuosus. The sequence continues at coordinate 963,180 of VWZD01013789.1, read as the reverse complement.
AGTAATAAGTTTATCCTCCAGTTCTGTTTCACCAAGCACAAAGTAGGAAGAAGAATAGTTGGTCCATTATTTCTCCTTATATCTGCCTTTTCCTTAGCCAAAGCCAAAGTCCTTGTGAAGCAGAAGCTACACATATTGGTTAGAATCCAGTAAGAGAAGTTCTTCCTCTTGCTCTCTATGTAAAAAAAGGGATGTAAGAAGCAATGATGGGAGAATTCCCAACGGTTTCTTTCGTAGTCTTTCACATAATTAGATATATTATTTAAAATAGCTGGAGATGGTAGTTTGTTGTCTTTTATACATTCAAGATGTTATGTGGGATATAGAGTCAAATTATGAGACTATGAGGCATGCCTTACTGGGTGCCCCACCTACCCCAGTGTTCTGCATTCAGCAGTAGAGGCAAGAAGTGCTATTTAGAGATAACACAAACAAATTTATCTATTTTCTATGGTCTGTTCCCTGCAAAGTCTATCAGCATCCACAATTGTGGGAAAGGAGATTAGAAGATCCATTCCTCCTAGTCGTTTTAGTGTCTATTTATGAGCCCATTGTGCATGAACCTGCTGGGTAACACCAGCTTCCAGAAATTTACTACCTGTTGCATAAATACCTTTCACAGATGTAATTATTTTTCAAATGCATTAGACTTATCTCCCGCATTTCCCTGAGGTGTTCTGTAGATCTAGTATACTAGAATTAAAGGAATGATAGTTCTTCATTCCTCATAGCCAAGATCAAGTGTAGTGAGTGGAGAGACAGCTCTTAACTCCAATATTGTTGTACTCAGATCACCTGCTGGAATATCAATCTCCAGTGCTCTCCTCTTCCTGTAAGACCTCAATATAGATAGAAAATTTTCCTCTCATTTGCTACTACAAATAAACATTTTTGCATGGGTGATGAAGTTGGTAAGAGAAAAACAATTCGGTATTTTGTAAAATGCCACAAAGGACTATATTATTTAAACTGAAGGGAGGAAAAGAGTAATGGGATGGTTAGTCACAATATTCCACAGACAATAATGTAATTGAAGAGAAGTCAGTAGAAAACCCTAGGCAAGAGGAAAATTGTCACTGAACTTCTATGAGAACGATTGTGGATATAGTCTGCCTGGACTTCAGCAAGGCCTTTGACACTGTCTCCCATAGCATACTGCTAGAAAAGCTGGCAGCCCACAGCTTGGACAGGTGCCCTCTCTGCTGGGTTAAGAACTGGCTTGATGGCTGGACCCAGAGAGTGGTGGTGAACAGTGCTGCATCCAGTTGGCTGGTCACCAGTGGTGTTCCCCAAGTTGGGAGAGAGTGTCAATTTGCTGGAGGGTAGGAGAGCTCTGCAGAGAGACCTGGACAGGCTGGATAGATGGACCCAATCCAACGTGATGAGGTTTATAAAGACCAAGTGCCAGGTCCTGCACTTTGACCAAAACAACCCCATGGAGCACTACAGGCTTGGAACAGAGTGGCTAGAGAGCAGCCAAGTGGAAAGGGACCTGGGGGTTCTGATTGACAGGAAGCTGAACATGAGCCAGCACCGTGCCCAGGTGGCCAAGAAAGGCAATGGGATCCTGGGCTGTATGAGGAATAGTGTGGCCAGCAGGACCAGGGTAGTGATTCTTCGCCTGTACACAGCACTGGTGAGGCCTCACTTCAAGTACTGTGTCAAGTTCTGAGTCCCTCAGTTTAGGACAGTGATTGGGCACTGGAATGGGCTGCCCAGAGAGGTGGTGGAGTCACTGGAGGCATTTAAGAAGAGACTTAATGTGGCACTGAGTGCCATGGTCTAGTAGACAAGAGTGTTAGGTCTAAGGTTGGACTCAATAATCTCAGAGGTCTTTTCCAACATGGTTGATTCTGTGTAATTCTGTGTTTCATTGTTAGGATTGTTCATGTTTGCTATTTCCATGAGTCGCTTCAGCACTGGTTTCTGTAGAACTTCATCAAATTTTGAAAGATAGCATTGTTTCCCATTATAGCAGGGCACTAAATGTAGTAATTCAAAACTTTGTTCAATTTTTATATGCCTAAGAAAATAGCTTTCATAGTAGGTAGATACTTACAGTAATTTTTAATGCAGAAATATTTTTTCATAGATGGAGATGGCATCATATACACTGAGAACAAGAGAATATCAATTCTTTGTGTTGATATTTAAGCAGAATACTTAACAAGAATATTTCAGCTAAAAAGAATGTGAAATTCTTCATCATTAGAGGTCCTCAAGAAAAGATAAAACTTGTCTGTCACAGAGAGTGAAGAACCCACCTTCAACATTAGGTCGGGAGGTGGGCTACATGTTTTTCTGAGTTTCCTTCTGGCTTTATACTTCTGAACAGGAAAAAGAAATTGGGATTTGGTGGTGCCGAATGAATCTTCTCCTGGCAAGAACTTTATCGTGTGATCAGTTTTCTGAGTTCTCAGCCAGCAGAGGTCTCTCTTGCCAGCTCCATATTCCCAGCGCTCTGGCAGCGCGGCTCCATGTAAAAGCTGTGGATGTGTGTTATAAAGTTAAGCCTCTCCAGTCCTAGCAGGGGTAGAGCTAACAGCTCGTAAGTCTAAGGACAAGAACTTGTGAGCAGAAGCCTTCTTTTTCAAACTTCTACATTTTGAGAAATTTATTTTAGGTTTAGAGGTTGCAAAGAACTGTACCCCAGAAGAGGACACAAAATGTGCCTGTGCAAAGAACCATTTTTGCAACATTTCTTCCGTACCATGTGGGCATTGCAATCCATGTACCATGTAAGTTCATGCCTTCATAACTACATATGAAATTGTTAATATCGTATGTTATCACACTTTTTTCCAGCTAGTTACAAGACAGAGGCTAAGGTGACCTATACCGTAAGGAAAAGCATACTAGTTTTACTTTGCATGTGAGCTGACTTAGTTCAGTCAGCTCAATTTGCATCAATGGAGGCTTTCCAAAGGCATGCTGAAAAACATATATCCACCGAGTCTGTATGTACTTTTCAAAAAAATGTAATAAAATATCTGAGCTTGTGTGCTCTGCTGTTACATTCAGAAAATAATTGCACACCTTTTCCCACTCCCATGCCTTTCCATGCTATATTCATACCTCTTAAGTTCTAAGCTCCAAGATTTTGATATATGAAATGTTTAGCTGATAAAAAATGTTAGAAGGTTTTGATTTGGTCTTTTGACAGTTTATATATAGAAAAAAAATCCCTTAATTTTTGTTCGTGTTTTCTGCAGATGTGAAAGTGGCATAATTGAAAAACAATGTACTTCAACTTCAGACACTGTGTGTGGAATAAAAGGTACTGTTTTAAAAACAAGCAAAATCTTGCATCTACTGTATTTTGATGGACTATTGCAACTGTAGTTTCTACTCACTGATGTGTAGTGAATTGTGACAGCTAAGGCTGTGATAGCTACTGGGCCCTGTATTGACCTGGTGGAGTATGATTTTCCCTTGATCACAGTCCAGTTGTAGAAGCTATTAATCCTTTTCAGGGGCAACTCATGTTAGGTATGTCTTTAGCAAAGAGGCAGCTTTGCCATTAAGAAACAACAGGAAAGCTTTTAAAATCTGACACAGTCTTGTCTAAAATTTAGAGTGTGTTGCCTTATTGCATTTCTTAAGTTGACTTTAATGTGAGCTTTCCCATGTTCCAACAGAAACAGGAATGCCGTCGTGGGCCATTGTTTTGCTAGTTGTGCTAGTACTAGCAATACCTGGAGCAATACTCTGGTGTAAGTGATTCCCTATTCCTTAATCTTGTTATACTCTCAATAAGGTATTCAGCTGCTTGCTCAGATGTAATTTTATATTCTTGGAGTCTAAAGGAGAGATATACTGTCCTGGATTTTAAAAGCACTTTTTTGTTTGTTTGTTTCAGGGAAGAGAAAGCAGAGGAGACTTACAACCAAAGAGAACCCAAGTGAAGTAGAGGCTTCTTGTGTGAGTATTTTTGTTCAGATCACAAAAACCTCAGCTTTATTCAAGAAACTCTGTTCCATTTCAATTACATTGGGACTCCCCAAACACGTGTACCTCTCTTCTGTGAAGTTAATGAACTAAATTTCACTACGAGGATTCTTTTGGGAGAAGTAAGAGAAATCCTGTATTAATTCTTCAAGATTTGTTGGCATGCTTCCTAAGTTACATAATCAGGATCAAAACTTCATAAATCATCAGGTCTCCACTGACCCAGGGTATCTGTCCCCATGCATAATTTTAGGCAATAGCAGTTGTGAGGTGAATCCCCAAGCTTACTCAAGTCAGAAGAGCTCTGTCTGTCTGATTGATTCTCTCAAAAATAAAATAGGGGGGATCATGGAAAAAACTCAAAGAAAATTAAAGAAGTGTCATGAAATATATTTATCCTCTTATACTGAGTGTTTCTACTCATTTCTCTCTTGCTTCTCTTTTCAGGACAGCATACCTCTCGTAGACCCAGGTAAGTGACAAGTAATTTCTCAAACTCAGTAGGAAAAAGAAGAGATACAGAGATGTAAATCCTACGCTAAGGGAAAAAAAAAAAAAAGGAGTATTTTGTGTCGACTTTGCTGCTGTCCAGACCTGTCATTCTAGCACAACAGCAAACACTTGCTAAAGAAATACCAATTCATATTGTGCTCATTATGGCATTTAGTGGTATCATGAAAGTTTAGCCTCAGCAAGAATTTCTATTGTATAGGAAGCAATTACTCATTGTCTAGAGGTGAATTTCAGTTCTGCACGTGAACATGGACAGAAGCACTAGGAGAAAGCAAGCTGCATTTCTAGAATCATGGATAATTGTGATACAGGAGTAGTCTCACACACAGCAGTGGGATCGCAGAAGCACAAACCTACAATACGTTCAAGGGCAAATCCATGGTAGTAGTACACAATAGGAAAAGACCATAAGGTCTAAGATGATATCACAGCAAAAGACTTGCCCTGTTCTAGGACCTCTCCCAAAACTATTTTGAGGAAAAAACAGGTACATGAGGGGTGACCAGACTTCAGTGTTAGAGAAGGACAGAATAGGTTACAGAGGGAACTGATATTCTAAGTGGTATAAAGCAATATGGTTGCAACCCTAAATCTTTGAAATACAGAACATTTGGTAGGAACATGTAAAGGCAAACCTGCTATGTATTGTACAAAAATTACAAATAAAACTTACTGAATCATGAATACCTGAAACTTAATCTGGTTTGTATAGGAGAAGTATCAACTCTGAGTGCAGGTGATAAAACCCAGTAAGTGCCAAGTGCATTAATTTTGGTTTTGTTCCTAGATGCTGACCTGAGCAACCATATTCCTGATATTGTGAAGTTGATGACACTCCAAGAAGTCCTGGCATTTGTTCGTCATCACCATGTACAAGAACCTACCATAGATCAGATTACTCGGGATTGGGCTGGTGATACATCTGAACAGAAGATTAAGCTGTTTGGAGCCTGGTATCAACATCATGGGATGAAAGGAGCCTGTGCAACCCTAATAAGCAGTCTGAGACAGTTAAAAATGTGTGCTGCAGCTGATAAAATTGAGCGAAAACTGAAAGCAGCTTTCAGCCGTCAGGAAGGGTGACACTGAGCAAAGCTAAACCTCCACTCAGGAAGGTTGAAACTCTTACAATAGTGCTGAGCTAAGTAAAAAATATTCTGGTAGTTTGGAAAACACAGCACAGACTCATTTGAAAAGTATTTCTGATTGAGTTAATACTTTTCTAATGATATAAGTAGCAAAGCTTTAAAATGGCATTTTCTTTGGCAGTTCTGATTGACTGAAGAAAGTTACTATAGGAACAAGTAATAATTATGATTTTCGTAGCAATAGCTTTCATTTAAAGAAAGGTTTACTTTTTTTGGTTGTTAAGAACTGGAAGAAGCTTTATGACTGGTTCACTAAAAGTTACAATATAAGACTGCAGCTATAGGATTCACTACAAGAAGAAAAACGTAGCCATTATTTGAAGAAAAGGTATAGATTAAATGTATGGTCCTGCATTACTTAATCAGTGTAATGTTTTGCTTACATTAAAACTGTGGGTTGTTGCATTTTCAAAGTGAAAACTCTGGTGTTACAAGTCCACAAAGTGTACTAGGAAGAATACCTGGAAAAAACCCCCCACCCTATTATACACCTGAATTATTTGGAATGTAGGTGTTGCTGTGTAGATTTTAAGCTGTTGCAAATGGGATTTCTACCTTGCATAAAAGAACCTCTGGTTTTGTGTTGTATATATGTGCAAGTTTTCTATGCAAAACCTCCTGATTCTAAGTAACAGTAATTATTTATGTTGTTCTCTGCAATGTTTGTAAGCCTCTTCTAATGTTAAAACCCTTCAAAGAAATAGGAGCTGAAGCAGCACAACGGAACTGTGATTTTTGGAATGTCATTTGCAGAAGGTATGAAGCTTTTCTAATGCAGAAACTGATAGACTGAAAACATCTTTGTCATAAAAAAAATAAAAATCTGCATAATGCATAAGTGCTGTCTTTTTTATCGTGCAACATAGAGATGTTGTGTTTAGGTTTTCTTTTACTCAGGTTAGTGAATCACAAAAAAAGGAGATATCTCTAATAAAAAATCCACCTCAACTTTCTTCCATCACAGAGGACTCTGCTCCTAAATTCAAAGAACCAGTATAGTGCTGGCAGCTTTGCTTTGAGGCCTTTCCCTCTCACAAACCCATTTTGCAAAGTCTCACAAAATCTTTCAACAGAAGAGGAGATCCTGCTAGAAAGGTTTGATTTTTCCAGGTCACACAATAAGGAAGATGACTTACTTTGGCTCTGCAATCAGTTACCTAGAAAAAAATCTCCAGCCAGTATCAAGACAGCCAAAACAGGAGAACACCTGCCTGAGCTTGCCAACCAGTGTACAGGTGTGTGAGGTAAGGTCCCATGGCTGCTACCTGGTCCCAGGACATGCAAAGGGCAGGGCAGGACTAGCTACAGGGTGCCAGGGGCTGGCAATCAACCTCTGGCAATGCTGGGTGCCTGCAGCCATGTGGAATTCCTCCAAAAGGCCACACTGGTGAAAGTGAGATACCTGGGAAGGCAGTACGTGGTCCTTGAGAACAGCTAGATATCTGTATGGCATCAAGTAGGAGCCTGAAAGGAAAGGCAGGACTTGGCTTAGCTTTAAACTCTTTGAATGTTTCATAGACTTTAACCAGTGGAGGTCTGAAGGACACAGACTCGTTTGGTTGTGCAGCTCTCAAGCACCACACTTTAGAGCCTCTTGCATCTAACCTGTCTGCATTTTCTAAGTGTCTAACCCATCAGCTTGCCACTACTATATTGCCAAAATCCTCACACTATGCTGCATTTCAAATGAAAACCTTCAGGATACTGCAGTCAGGTGGTTTAATAACCATGCACCAGGCCCATGCACCCATGGACTGATTAAGACTTAGCATTGTACAAATTGCTTGTGTCTGTGCTATCTGTGCCCATCTGACATGCTGGGACAATGTGTTGCTCCTTGCCATGTTTTGTTCAGGTTCCACATATACAGGAGAATAAAATACCTGCCTTTCATAAAACAGCACAGCAGTGGAGTTGGCTGTGCCATCTTTGCTAGGATGCGATTGTGTAGAAGCGCAGGGGGCGGGGAAGGAGGAAGGTGAGGAAGGCAGGCAAGGCAGGTTCTCACAAGCTCTGGTAGACAAGCTGCTCCCTGTACCATGTCCCACCCAGGAAGGGATGAACATAGCAGGTGCTTGACTTGAACTTTGGCTTCTGCTTTCTCTGTCAAGAGTGAAGCATCTGGCCAGCAGAAATGAAGGCAGTCCACTTCTCAGGGTTTCAGTAGCTCAGTTAGTATAACCAATCTGAACTATGCAGATCTTAAAATGGAGGCACCAAACCCCAGAAATCTGTGACAGTGAAATAAAACGAGAATCTTTTCTTTCATCACATTGGAATTCCCCAACCTCAGTATAACGAGGATGGTTTAAAAAAGTCCCTGAGCAATGAGTCACATTGTCTTTAGGAGATGTCTGCTGAACTCAGACTGCCATTAACTCTGGTGGTTAGCAAACACTAATTTTTTCCTGTGCATCAAATAAGAACACTGTGCATCAAATAAGAAGATTGATCCTATTGTGCAGTTTGTTTTCCAAAGGAGTGCATGCCATCTACATTGCAGTCAGCAATGCAGGGTAGACCTTGATCAAGCCTAAAGTACCTGGACTAGGGACTGTGTGATTTAGTTCTGCTGACCTGCCACGACACACACTGCTTTCCACAGCCTCCTGTTTCTGACATAATTTTCAAACTAGGGCTGCACAGGTGTAAAAAACAAAACCAAACCTCTCCTGTTCTATGGAAATCCAGCATCAGAAAAGCAAGTGAAAACTGAAACAGAAACTTGCCTAGGGAATGACTTGTCATATTTCGAAAAGTAGATTACAAAGGAGTAGCTCCCTCTTCAGGAAGCCAAGACTTTGCAAAACAATTGCATTTATTATTTAAATAGTAAACCCAAAACAATTTTTATTTAAAAATAACTGCAGGAGAGTAACAGGAACATAGAGATAAAAGGCCAGAGAGATTATCTTACTTCAGTTACCTGCAAATTGAAAGTGACCAGTCATGTGAGGTATCTGTTCAGAAATTCCATGGGCTGTTTTGCTGCGTACACCCACTCCAGCTGCTCACCCATGATGCAAACTGTACAATAGTTCCTGCTGCCCTGCAAGCAAACCAAACACCTGTGAGATGACAGAAACAAGATCAATATTACAGTGTGGCACCAGAAGAACACAGGAATGATTAAAGAAAGCTCAAGTATGCAGGACTGCTACAATATGAAATAAATTATTTTCAAAGTTATTCTGCAGGCTGTCAGGTCTTGAAAAAAATGTGCCTGAAAAATGAAGTGCTGAATACAAAGAGTCTAAAATGTTTCTGAACAGATAGCATGACAAGCAAATTAAAGTGTGAGAGAGCTTTATTTCCTATATTGAGGAAAGGAAAGGAAAGGAAAACAATACCAAAAAAAACATGAGAAGAGTAAAATTGTGCTGGGAAAGTTTTCTTGTTTTGAGGGAAGATACAGCCTCAAAACTCAGCCCTGTCTTATTGTTTGTCAAGACTTTTATTCTGCACTTGAAAGGGAATCTTATTTTCCTGCCATCCCAATGCTAGCAAGAGCAAAAACACCCACCACATGTATTTAGCCTCTAGTGCAGAGCTGCAGCTGAGAATTATGAGTGATATGAGAACAATGGCAAAACAATGTATAGTCAGTCTTTTCTGAATAGCTTTTTGCTGGTTTTCGTTTGAGTTCCTTTCCAAACTAAAAGTAAGACTTTAAAGGCTTTCAGCATGCTAGAAAACCCTTTCCCATCACTTTACACAGAGGTCTCTCAGTCCCCCAATAAACCAGCAACTATGACAAAGTGTTATTTATTATCAGCCTAGCAGGGAATCAACAAAAAATGTCTGTGATCGAAGGAATTCTCCAAGCAACGTCCTGAACAAATACAGGAGAGAAGTTAATGATGGAAAACAATGGCAGGAGGAAGCCAAAGGCGCCGTCCCTGGCAGGACAGCACTGAGCATCCCACACCCCAGGGGTGTGCAGGACACAGAGGTCACTGACCCTGCTCCCATACCTCTTCCCACAGTAGTGTCCATACAACTGGCTGTCTACAGGAGAGGATAAATCTACCTCTGTGTGTGTCATTGGGATATAAGCAAGAATTAATGAGACAGAAGTACCTAGTTTCATTTCTTGTGTATTTATCCTACAGTCAGTAATGGGATTAATACATTCTCTAGATTATCAGTATCTCTTTCTCAGTCTTTTCCTGGTCCTTCCTTCATACTACATGAAGATTCCTCTCCAGACACATCTCTGGGATAGCTGAAGCTGCAGGGAATTTTTCATGAAACTCCTCAAATAGCTGTGATGCACAGTGAGGCCCCTGGCATGCCAGTCTCTTTCCCTGCTGGGGCTGTCTGTGCCCCGGCACCTCCACTCAGCTGGGTGGGGACTATGACTGTCACTGCAGTTCATGGGAAGGATGACCAAGGGTATCTCCAAGGGTCTTGAGGTTCAGTCTGTCTCTAAGACATGAGGACAACAGCTATTCCTGGACTTTGGGGGGGCAAGGGGCCAACTAAATTTATATCAGACAGTGTCCTCTCATTTATCAAGAGTGGGTAGTGGTCAGTAAATAATTCAGTATTTTAAACCTTTCGAGCAATCTCTTCAGACTTAAATTCCTTTAAAATTGTTTAAACCTTAAACCACTCTGGGTGGCTCCTGGTTTTCAGGAGCAGGGTGTAGCAGGCAGAGCGTGCCTGGACATTCGCGGGGCTCACTGAGGGCTGCAGGCTGCCTTTGCCTGTCACCGCTGGCAGGTGGCAGCCTGTCCCCGCGCAGTCCCACGCGTGTCCCCTTCTGCCGTCCTCAGGCGCACCCCGGGCTGGCTTAACAAGGACGGATGGGCTGTGGGAGCTCCCTCCCCGCTGCCGCCTCCCCCGACTGCTTCCCAGGCCCTCGGGCTGGCTTGCTCTAGGGGCATGAATTATTCTCATGGGGAAACGAGCTCGCACATGAAGCGAGCCGCAGACTGGCCTGACAAGCCTTGCTCTGACAGAGCCGAGTCTGTCGTCCTGCTGAGCCAGTGCCAGCTCTAATTTTACATGCGAACCCTCAAGTCATGTTCCACAAGACATAAAACGACACCTACAATGTCATAAACCACTGTGTGACAGCTTTTGTAAGGCTGCTCAGATTTGAGGATGAGCAGAGCCAGACTCCCTTCAACTAGTCCTAGGATTAGGCAGCTCAACAAAGTCCCACACTGCAGTGCCAAACTCCACTGCTGCACAGCCAATCACTTGGCATCACTAGTTTTAAATTCAATACCACATGGAAAAACTGTGTCATAACAATACATCTGGGCTGCAAACTGAACTCTCTGAAAACTGGAATTGGCCCTTTGACTAAAGTATGTGCAACAGTACCTGTGCCAACATGAACATACATTGCAGTAAAGTCTTAATAAGTATTCACAAAATTCCTAATTCAGTTGAGATGTAGGCATTAACTTTGATTCTTACTTCTGCAACTGCCAAAATACCAATCAAAGGTAGGCATTAGCAGTGGCTGTGAAAGTCTGTGAAAGATAGGATGGCTGTCCTGAAATTTCAGTCTCTTAAGGATAGTCTTTGTGTCACCATAATCAAGTGAAAAAGCAACTGGTGAAGCTGGAGGAGGAGAAGGAGTGGGTGGTAACAGCTTAGAGGTTTCCTGTAGAAACTGGCTTATGAATAACACCCTTAATTGCTACAACATGCTATTGTAAATGGTCTTGTCTTCTTTCTCTTCCAGGCTCATAAGTTAGCCTATCATTTTAAATAGCTATACATTAAATGCAGTTTTGACTTCTGTTTAGCTACAGAAATGTTGGGAATAGCAGCCTCAGGAAGTTTGTTGCCAAGATTTTTTTTAATCTTACAAAATCTATGGCTGCTACTCCCATCAGAAAAACTGGAACAACTAAGAGTGCTTGAAAATATACAACCCTGTACCATGAGACATCAGAGGCTGCAAAGTACTCTAGGTATTGTGCTTTTTTTGTTAGCTCTATTTATATAACTTTAGCAAACAGCAAATTTGCAACTGACAGTGCAAGGTACACAGCTCCTTTACTGATATGTCTCTCCTGAGAAAGCATCTTGTTGTAGCAGCTTTGTTCATACCTCCCTACAGCACTCAAAAGCCTTTCTCTGATATCAGACACACTGGTGTAGGGAACTTCCAAAGAGCAACCCATAAAGATGCTATAAGAGAAGCAGTGAGTAATGTTACAAGCTGCAATCTAAGCAGCAATGATAGGTTATGTGGACAGGTATTCACAGGCACCTCTAGGGAGACTGGGGGAAGAGGTTTGGTAAACAGTTACACCAAAAGTTGCTTCCAAGGATTCCTGCGCTGTGGCACCACTGCAAAGTACTTGGGTCCCAATGCCTACGGACAGATCCAGGAAGAAAACACTGTAGGGAACAGCAACAAGGTGCATAGACAATTCATGGGGTTCTATGTCCTGTTATCACTGCTTGCCTTTACAGCTGCAAGACTCTATTAACCTGCCATCAATCCAACATTTTAAGCTTTTTATCTGTAAATGAAAACAGAGGAGTAAATCCAGGAGTTGGAATTTGGGAGCCAGGCACAAGATAAAAGATCTGTTCTGTGCAAGGGCTGGAGTCAAGTCTTTCAGAGACTAGTTTCCTTCTCTCTCCTCCAAATGCATTTCTACATACATCACAATAAAAATGCACAGATCTTCTAGGAAATGCCGTTTCTGACATCCCCTAACTCATCCAAGTATAAAGCAACCACCAACAGAACATGCAAAAGCATTTCTCGAAAAGAAATACTGTTTTCCTACTTTCTTCTCTCAGCTGTGGACCTATTTGAAAGAATGATAGTCAGGTATTGAATTTTTTCTGAAATAGAGGAAATTGTTCTGCCAATTGTAACTGAAAATATTGTTGTTCAAAATCAATCAATACATTATGTTTGGACAGTAGCCAGCTCCAGGAAATTTTAGCAAAGCAAGTGTTAAAAGCTGCAAGTAGTTCAAAATAGAACTTCAGATGAAATCCTGCTCTACATGTATTCAAGCTAGTTATTAGGATTGAAGAGGCAAACTATTACCACTAGAAAGCAAGGAAAATTTTTGTTTTCTAGGAAGCATTCCACCTGACAATCTAATAAATCATCAGCTTGTAATCTCTAACAAATCTGGGCGGACTTACAGACAACCTTAGTATAGATTAAGTGTACAGGGGCATCCATGACAGAGTCAAAAAGCAAAGCAGACTTTTAAAATCCAAAAATACTAGAACAGCCTTCTTGGAGCTAAAGGCATAACTTAAAATGCAATGATGCCTACCTTTTTGCTGTCTTGCCACACTATCAAATGCAGAAATGCAAGTTCCTCCTTCCTCCACTCAACCCCATACTGATTGTTGCAATAGATGTTAACATTGACATGAGCTGTGGCAGAACTTGGCTGGAATAATCCTCTTGGCTCCCATGCTCCAGAAGCATAAGTCTGTGGGTTTTGAGGACATCTCTTTCCTCTTTTCTTTGAGGACATCTCACTTTCATTGACCCTATTACACTTAAATATTCATTGCTGTGTAAGTTTGAATGTGATTCTGTTCCAGGCTATGCCTAAATGATTAGGTTAGTCACATTAGTTATCTAATGGATCACATATCGCTCAAAAGGCAGAGAAGGAGTCACCATTATTGAACCTGGCAAATCCACAGGGGCTCAGCACTGAGAACTCTCACTTGTAGACACTGGCATCTAACTGAGATATTAGGTATCTAAATTCTTCTGTGGGACGAGTTTGGGTTAGACTGCAGGAGTTTGTAAGAATAAATAACATGCTGTGAAGGTAGTAATACATTATAAAGCTATTTACTTAATCACATTACACAGTCCTTTGGGATTTTATTTTAATTGTTCTTTTTCCCTAATAAGGTATCTGGGACTTTCTTCTTTGAGAGCACAGTACTGTGTATAATATCAAACAGGAAATTGAGTCTTCCAGCTAAGGTGAAACCCAGGAATTTTAGCAGTTGAACAATGGACTGCAGAGAGAGTTCCTATTTAGATAAGAAAGGGCTGGAAATTCCAGCCACCTTAAAATAGATGAACAAAAGTCCTTCTCCTTTAAAAGCTATTGCTTACTTCCTGAGACTCCTAAGACTAGAAAGGACTTTGAAAGGTCATTTATGCCAGTTCTTTGCCCTTCCAGTCCTTTCCCCTGAGGCAGGATTTATGAAATGTTTTTGCCCTATCTCAGTGATGGAGAATCCAAAATTCTCTAGGTAATTCATATTGATATTTCACAACCTCTACTCTTTAGAAGTTTGTCTTAATATAAAAATGAACTCTTGGTGTGTTTCCAGTATTCTACATCTTGCCATGCACACTGTGACATGGAGAAAAAAATGCTCCCTCCCTTTTTAAAACAGCAGCCTTTTATATACTTGAGCATCATCATGCTTTTTGCCTCTTTTTTTGTTTGGCTCATTAAGTCTACATAGCACCAGTTTGTCCAGCCTTTCTTTGAGAGCCACATCTTGTGCACAAGGGCATGTACATAAAAATGAAAAGAACATGTTTTTTTGCGTTTTTTGCATGATCACATTAGCTTGATTAAACACACTAATTCAGTTACCCTTGACTTTCCCTATGGTTATTTATCTCTCAAACTTTCTAATCAGTCTCCCAACTTAACGTGTATATTTAAATGTATACATTTCTGTGTACATTGCAATCCACAGTTAAGCAAGACTCTGCCTCGTGAGGCAGCATATATGCTTTGAGGTATATAATGTCTAACCCAGGATTCTTTTTTAAAATCTTATGCTCCATTATTTTAATCTAATTCTGCTAATTCTGCTGTATTCGTTATCACCTCAGCAAAGGAAGCAGAATTTATGCAGCTAGTGCTTTAGTTCCACAAATACTTGGCAAAAAGATAACACCTGAAATTAATTTCCTTGGCCCTTAACCAAGCACTTTTTACAAGTGCGAGGGTATTTTATACATGACCAAGTTTGCTGACACAACCAGACCTTGGCCTAATCTGGCTCTTTTTTCCCATATCCTCTAAATAGTGCTCCATGAGAAGCCCTGAGGAGTTGGGCTCTGTACAAAAATCATTAGGTATTACAATGCTTTGGATTTCATTTCCAGAGAAAATGTTTTTTTAATCAGCATGAACTTTGTATTCACCTAGTTTAGATATATGATCTAAAAGAGCCCTGTGCATCTATTTCCTTTATTCTATTGTCGTGTTAATGGTCTGCTGAGGAATTCCCTCTTTCCTGCCTCATCCTTATTGTAACAAGACCACAAATATGCAGTATATTTCTTTAAATTGGTAAATTTTTCTGTTACTGTGTCAGGTCTTAAATAGAATTTTTAACTTTTTATGGGGTCATTAAATCACTGGACATTTTAGGATTTCTCTTAAAAACGACAAGAACAAGACTTTAACATTTCGCGATAACTAGAGTTATTTAACCCCTGCCCCTTGCTGTCACAGTTTAGCTGCTTTATCCATTTTCTTAATAATTAGTTACATGATACAGTTGTCCATTACCAGGAAAATTGCTGTAATTGTGACCTGTCAAAAATTAATTCTTTCCTGGAATTAATCTTTAAAATTTTATTTCAACATGACTCTTATGCTCTTTGTGACTGCAGCTGTTTCTGAATCATTGTAGTGGCTTTCTGAATCATTATAATTAATCAAATCCTTCAGTGCTGGGACACTGCAGAAAGTCAAAGAAGGTACCGACTCATTCTTTTAAGACACAACTCTCGGTGTGCCCTACCTTGGCTGTTGTCCCCACTGCTCCATCCTCCCCCACACATCATCATTCTGTGGGCAACAGCACAGCAATGGTAGCTGTAGACGATGACAATAAATGAGACAGAAGAACAACTGAAATAAATAGCTTCAGATTCAAAATTAAAGTTTCTCTTCAATATCAATAACAAATGCTCACCTCTTAGGAAAGAATCCTAAGCACTCAAATTCAGGCATTCATTCAGAACAGGTCTTAGGATGTGTCTAGATAGGAACTCCATCAAGAACACTACTCAGCACTAGAGGAAATCCTTTTTAAAATATTGTATTACTCAAATAAAAAACTGAATTAGATAACTGGATATTAACAATCCTAAATTCATTAAACCAAGCAAGGCAAATAAGTACTTCACCCCTAATTCAAAGGCATAACTTTATATATATATAGTGGGTTATGAGAACATGTGCAATAATTTAATTGGAAAAAAATAATAAAGAATACCAAGAAACAGGCATCATGTGCCCTAAATTTTACATATCCCTGTGCTCTGTATGCCATTCATTGCTGCTGGGATTCCTTTCGCATCAGGGGTTGTCAGCATCATTGGTGTATATATCACACAACTAAGATCCTACAGATGTAATTATTTTGTGGTCCATAACTTCCCTGAAGAAGATCAGTTGCCAGATGACAGTGGCAAACCAGTTTATAACCAATATAAGTTTGGATTCCAAGTAATTTTTGGAGCTCAAACCTAGGCAGGGATCTATTTTGCCATTTGGAATTACATCCTTAGACCTGGGCACTGGCTCCTTTGGCACCTTTCCCTACACAAGCAGTCAGATTTGCTGCATTCTGATGAAGTGAGAAGAAAAAGAAATATAGAAAATGTCTAACAGAAAGCCCATTTGTATATAAATAAAGTAAACAGCATGTGCCACAGCAACAGATAAATGTTTGGAAGAACACACTGCTAGAGGGCTGCCAGCAGTCACATAGCTAGAACACTTCCAGGATCTGGGACATCAGTCACAATGTTTACCATAAGCCAAAACACAGGCAGATTCAGCAAACCAGTCAAGTACTGAACATGACCAACATCTAAAAAGTCATTGCGAGGCCTCACAGGTGTGTTGCAGTTTGAGATATGTTACTGTCTGACAGAAGTTCATCTCATCACCCTCTCTGCACACTCACTAACCCATCAAAGCTCTACATTTTCAGTGGCATCTGAACATCCAAGTTGAAATACACAGAGCTCTACTTGTATTTGCACTGTAATTGCAGACATATAGATATGTCACTTTTTGTCCTTTGCATGCAATCACTTTAGTGGCCATGGTGGTACAGATGTTCGGAATATAAGCAACAGATGTCAAAATTCAATTTCATCTTCTAAAAATCTATTTTTCTTTTTCCATCTGCACATCTGTTACTTTAAATTATCCCAGATAACAAAGAGCTAGTAGCACCTTCCGAATGAAAGCAACAAAGACAGTGGCGCATCACAGATGCAAACACCTCCCCTGTTACCACATCAAGCTAAGACATTCCTGCCTCCCCCTGGGATTAGCAGCACTGGTGACAGCCAGGCAGAGAGACAGCAGGTTTCTCTTTGAATATTCAAAATTTCATAGAGTAGATACAGGATAGACTGTAGGAAGACAGTCCAAATAATTAGGAAGAACTGTAAATATATGATAGGAACCCAACTAGTAATGACAGCTGATTGCATACAGAATGCAAGCAGGAACCTAACATGAAGCAGGAAAGGACCTGGCAGGAAACCAAGCTAAGAAGACAGATACAGGAGAGGGGAGTCCCAACAGGTTCCCAAGAGAGGTCTATATTTTCATGGGAACACAAACTGCTATCCCTTAGAGATTGGAAGTGCTGACTAAATTGAAATGGGAATTTGTGAAGGTGCCACACTACAACCTCACCCCACTCCAAAACCCCAGCTTCACTGATGGACACCACCCAACTTTGCCTTGAAATTAGAGCTAGACAACAGCAATTTTACCTCCAGGAAAGTCTTCTGTATATCTACACATCTACCTTCCCCCAAGGAGAGAATAAGCATTGCCTTGACCATCATGGTGTTTCACTCCATACAGCTAAGTGACAGATTTTGGGATCTCAAGGCCTTGTTCATCAGTGCACTGGGCAAGTACGCAGAGCAGTACTGTAGCTGCAGATACCATTTGGCTTATTCTGCAGTAAGGTGTACTTTTGAGCGTACTAATCATGGCAGCTCTAGGTTCACCAGCCTCATTAGACTTTGGTATGTCCTAGGGAGGCTCCATGTTGAGTGCCAAGAGGGCGGATTAGTTACCTCAGCAAGAGAAATTAGAGACGAGCAGGTCATCTGGAGAGCAAAGCAGGTCCAGGATGAGTACCTGGCACCTTTGAGATATGGCAGAAAATTGTAGATATTGCTGAAGGCTCCATGTACTGGTGGCACCTGATTCATGGTAATATGAAGACTGCATCAGAAGAAAATCATAAGTAAGTAATTAATTTACTTATGATAAAAGAAAAGTAACTGTAAATTAAAGGAAGAAAAAAAGGGATGCTACCAGAAGCACAAAACAAAACAGGTCTTATGGCTGCCTGTATATTCATTTGACAATTTCTCTGACTTGACATAACCAAATTTGATATAAAGTGTTTCCCATGCCATTGTTGTAGGTAACACAGCTAAACACAGCTGATTTTGGATATGTAGCTACAGTCAAAGTAAGCGCTTCCTTGCTTAGAATTGACACTAAATCAAGCCTAAGCCCATTGGAAGAGTCCCTTGGCAATTAGTAGATTGAATCTTCCTCACACTTAGATGGCTGATGTAACTTGTTCATTTCTACCAGTGTAAGTAAGAGTGGAATTGCAACAGAATGATCTCTCCTTACCACAGGACTCAGACTAGATCTTCCAGACAGCTCCTCTGGAAGGCTGCCTGTCACATTGTGCAATGGCTGCAGAAACTTTCAGTTCCATCCATGTGTGGAAAGAATAAAAATAGAGAACTGAAGAAGAGTCTGGTTTTGAGATGTGTAGGAAAAAGCCCAAACCAAAGGCTATGATGTGTTACGTTATGGTAAATCACAGCAAAAGGACTTACTATTCTCTAATATACAAAAAGAAAGGAAAAGGAACTATAACACATACAAGTTCAATTACTTTATGAGATGTGGATTCGAAATGATTCAGGGACCCAAATTCAAATACATTTGGGTTTTGCTTTTATTAACTGGATAAATGTCAAAAAACGTCAATATCAAAGTTTTGGCATTTCAAGTAAAAAAAGAATGAAAAAAACATAAAGGTTTTACTGTCTTTCAGAAAGCAAGACTGTTGCAACAGCTGCATCCATATCATTTCAAGTGCAAGATAAAACTTTGGGGTGAGAAACAGTGGGACAGCAGCTCCACATAGGCTACATCGGCACATAGACTTCACTATTAAACAAAGGTGTCAATATTAATAGCCGATCTGCAAGAACAGCCACGTATCTTTCTTCCTATCCATCACCTACCTATTCTTAAACCTCAGGCTCTCTTTTCTTGGGTGTACTTAAATTCCTGTCATGGCCTCTAGCAGTCTCTGTGTTGAGGACAGAAACATAGCAGAATATCTAAACTTTTTTGGTCAGTGCTATGAAGGAGTCATCAATTCACCTACACTTAAAAGCCCACAAAGTACCTGTGTCTTTTCCTTAAGATGCAGTTGTCTAAGCCTCAGTTTCCTTGCCGTGCCTCTCTTGGGGTAGTGGGATCAATGGCCCTGTACATCGTTATGTAGGACAGCAATGCCCTGCTGGTTTCCTTAGCCCCTTAGCCCAGCCACGTATGCAGCTTTCCTTTGTCACACAACTGCACATGGAACAGCACAGCCTATTTCTACAAGAACAGTGGATCTGCTGCTGTTGCACAAAAATGGATTTGTTGCACAGACAGACTGGGGGTACAGTGCACAGATTGTCAGTGTGATGCTCCTTGAAAGCAGTGAACCTACTGTTCAGCCATGGTGCACCCACTCAGCAAAGTGAGTGCACACCTGGGGAGGACACCAGCAAGGAACAGGTTGCCACTGACAGAATATTTCCTGCAAGCTACTGCCAGCCACCTTCTTCCTCAGGAGTAACATGAGAGCACACAGGGACTGAGCCAAAGAATTGTTCTGGCAACAGAAATAGCTTGAACCTGGCCACCTTGAGCTCCTTAGCCTCTCCTGTCTGATATATGCCCTTCTTTTTCTAGCTTGGAAACCACCATATGCAGTTCAGGATGGCAGGCAAAGAGGCAGTTCCCAGCTTTGTTCCCACAGCCTGCTAACATAAACCTAGGGCAAATAGGAAGAAGAATGTTGGATGCTTTGCCTGGTCTTGAGGGCATCTGCTTCTCACCTGGCAGTGGTGCATCCCTGCCAAGGATCCTTTCTGCACAGAAACTTTCCACCAATCATGCAAGACTGCCCCTGGAAGAAAAGGAATTTTATCAGTCTTTCCATGAGGTTCTTAATTTTCTCTTCTCTGTCACAGGTATTGCTTTTCTAGCAAACCCACAGCTTTTCTGTCCTAGTTAGCAGAAGGGATCAGAAGTCCTGCCTTTCAGGACACATTGCTTCCAACAGTTGACTCCTCTCATAGCATTCACCCTTACCAAGGGAAACAGCCCGTGTTTCAAGCACCTTTGAGGAGCATTTTGAGGTATTTGCTGTTCCACTGTGACAGACTAGTGTGACACACTGCTCTCTTCCCCCAGGGAAAGGCAGTGACTCTCTGTGCCTGGCAAATTTACCATAGCATACACCACAATGCATCTCCAAAAAAACACTTTATGAAGAAAGCTTACTCTCGGTACTGTTGTCTAGAGTGAGTTTTCTGGAAAAGAAACAATAGGCTACTTCCACAGTGTCATAACCACCTTTTTTCCTGCTTTTTCAGTGCAAGCCTCTTAAAACTGCTTTACTAAGTTGGAGCAACAAGGCTAACTAACACCAATGAGAGGAAATAAAGATGTATCCAGGATATGTCTGTGAAGCAGCTGATACGGGGACAGAGAAAGCATGCTGGAAACAGAGATGGGGAAAAAATTAGTGGAGTGAGCAGCAAAAGAAGATCACTGATTTTGTCATGTGTTGGTAGTGAACAGAGATGTAGAAATAGATATGCACTGCAAGAAGGAGGATCAGCTATATCCCTTGACTGAGGCAATTCTAGAGTATATAGACCTCTCTGCCATCCTGACAAAAAGCCCTGGGATGTTGTGTGTTCTAATTTTGCCAACAAGATGCAGAGTTCACCCATTTAGCAGCAGCATCAGACATGTTTATTCTGCTTTCACCATTATTTCATGACAGGAGGAGATATAGATCTCAGCCCAAGCTCCTCCATTGCTCATCTGACTCACTAGCCCATCTTCCACTTCCTTAAAAAATGCAAAAAGGATATTCCACCTCTGCCCCTTAAAACCCAAACATCCGGTCAGTCTAACCAGAGCAAGCTCAGTCCCTCCATCTTCCCACTCCACCACTTCTCACTTCCCCTCTGGAACAGTGTTATATAATTGTCTCTTTGTTCCACAGAGCTGCTGGTACAAGCTCTTCCGCCCCCAGATATTCCACTTGATATGTCCAAAAAGGAAAGAGAAGAATATATCTCACGTGGAATCAGTGTATGAACATTTCATGTGCTGCTTCTTCCTCCAAACTTGGTATGGCATACTGCCTGCAGTTTCTAGCAGAGTTTACATGGAAGTGGTTTGGTTTTGTCTGACTGCTTACTTGTCATTTGCTTACACTGTTGTTTGTTTCCTCCACTCTAAATTCTCATCCTAAGCAAAAATTTTATTGCAATAGTGTGCAGATCCTTTTATGACAGCTATAACACCACACACATGCTGCATTCCCTTCCTCTCTAGTCTGGGCTCTCAAAGTCAGGTGCAAATCCCAACATTAGCACTCTATGGCCCAGTGTCAGCACTACAGGAAGTTTTCATTTTGGCTTGCTTTTGGTTGAGGATTTGTTTGTTTGTTTGTTTAAATTGGCCTTGCTTACACACATTCAAAATCAGGGAACAGTTGCTTTATTTCCTCCTATCACATGCTCAGCAAGACTTCTTTCATTTTCTTGCAGGGCATGCCAGCTCCCTGCCCAAGGTGCTGCTGGAGACCCTGGCATGGCATAACTTTCCTTGCCCTTTGGCCTGGTGTTGTCCTCCCACCAGAAACTGGGGTACCGACACCTCCCCCAAATCACAGACAGAAGCTGCATGCCTGAAAGCACAGCTTTACACCTCACAGACACAGAGGGACTGTGGCTGCCAGTGGGGCAGTGGACCTACACTGCACATAGAATGCAGAAGAACATCACTATGTAGACATCATGAAAAAAAAATTTGGCAATTAAAGAAGTGACTATTGACATGCAAATTTTAATCTCATTTGTAGTTTGAGCTCATGGTGATTTTCCCAGCAATTAAGAGCAGAAATAAGCCCAAAACCAAGTCAAAGTTTTCAAGATTCAGAAAAATCAAAATTCCAAACTGACCAAATGGGAGGAGTTGCGCTGCCTTCAATATATCCACACTGATGCATAAGAAAACTTGCTGCCCATATTGCCTAAATCTGTGGGATGGCACTTATCTAAGTCATCAAAATCTAAATGTCAATTTGTCCTCTGGCCACTGTTGAGAATATTCTAGTTCTCAACACCACTTCTTAACAGATCAAACTTAGTGATCCCTATAAAAGCTGCAACAAGCAGTCACAGAAGCTTGGACTTTCACAATGTAGAGATGTTTTCCTACCTCAGAGACTCAGGAACAAATTTTGGTAAAACATTGAAGTCAAAATTTTTCTTTTCTGATTAATGTGGCAGTTCATCTTCAATGCTATTTTTTTCTCTCATAAGAGAGAACTTCTATAAGAATTAAAAGCAGCCCCTGAGTTGGGAAAATTAAACCAACCAAACAACAAAAAGACCAGATATAATCCTTAAAAAATTAGTCCCATTTGAAATTCTGTGACTGCTTACTACTAATAGGAAAACTAGTAGAACATTTGTTCAAAAGTCAGGAAACAGGAGGGGCTACTCAGGAATTCAACTGGAAACATGACTGGAAAGTAAGGTTTTTATCTCAAATAAAATCACTTGACTAGGAAGTCTCATCAGAAACAAAAGTGTTCTACACTCTGAAACAGCTAGTCAAGCATACGCTGAACTCAATGGGAGCAGTTCCAGTAGGTTCCCTGGAAGTAGAAGTATATCAAATCTACCTTGACTAATTATAAATAAAAATAAAACCTTTTTGGAGAAGAATCATTTTTTGAATATGATGCATTAAATTTCACAAATTTTCACAAAACCTTCAAAAGCCTGGAGATAGGAAATTTTTATCTCCTCTCACCAAAATAAAAAAAATTTCCCAATTTTGCATCCATGAGGATTCCCTTGGTGGTGACTGCTTGGAGTGTAGCCAAAGGATAGGGAAGTCCATTTGCACAAAAGACAATAGAGTGAAATGCCTGAGTTTACTTCTGAACGATAAATCAGTCACCACTTACATAAACACCCAATTTTACTGAGTTACAGCCAAGTCTCCTTGAGCTCCCAGAAGAAGATGAATAGGACTTACACAGCCCACAGCAAACTGAGCCTTAAGTTTCATACTGCACACCTGAGAGGCACAGCCCAGAACTTTACCTTTAGACCTTCCTGAATCTATTGTGCAGTCAAGTGTCTGCAAATGCTCAGGCAGGTGACAGGGTGCCCAAACTTGGCAAAGTCCATAACTTGCATACTTTTCTTTTTAAAATTTTGTCTCAGCAAGTTTCTCTGGAAATAGCATTCAAATTATAAAAAGAGACACAAATATTTTTCTTCAAAGATGCCCTTAATGTCATCTGACTTAGCTGGCAACAACATCAGTGATGTTACATAAGGGTGGTAAATCTGCCTATTTACCAACAGAAAATTCATTAGGTGTAAGTTATTGTTCTGACCACCAAATTATGAAACTTCTACTCAATTTCTATTCAGCCTCTTTGAAGAAGATGTACCTGTGGTCTTGGCAGGTTATTGCTCTGTGTGCTGTTCCTGGGCTGTAGAGCTCTCCATGGATCTGTTGTGCATACCAATGCACATTCACAAGACAAGTAACTATAGACCATAGGCAGAGAAGTAATCAGATAATACAAAGGCACTCAAAAAATTTGTGGAATAGCAAACAGTTTCTACATATCATATTGCCTTTTCAACTACTGCCAGCAGAAAACTTGTAAACAGTGTTTCAGTTTTACTAATCTCATGCAAATTAAGTAACCCGGAGAATAGGAACCAGTTATGGAGAGAAGCCAGTAGTCCTATGGATTCAGAGTTGTCCCAAGGGCTAGGCTAGAGTTATAAAAAAGGATGAAGTCTGGATTTTTCCACTTTACACAAATTAAATCTAGCCAAACACTAGCAACAGACTCTTTAATCTCAAAGGAAAATGTCAAGAGATAAGAAAGAACAGACATTCAAAATGGCCATGCTTATGCTGCTCATGAAGGACCCAGTCCTGTGGCTCCATTCCCAAGGCAAGGGCTTCTGTGGATGAAGAAATTCCATGAAGTGACCTTTAGCTTTTGATTTCTGGAAAGATACAGAGGAAAAAGTCAGTAGATTCTTACAACATCAACTTTCCTCCTCTTTGTGCAACAAAGTTTTGTGTTCCTTCCCTCCTGCAGATGAGAGCTCCACAAGTCTTGGAGGCCTCCCCAGAAGCAGAAAGACAGAATACCTTGGGCCATTTGTGTAGCTGGGGCACCTTCTCCTGCAGCCCATAGCAGTGACCCATTCAAGAGGTTTATGACAAGGACTACTTAGTCAGTGTCACAGGCAGGCAGCTCACAGAGGCTGCTGTCTGCTTTGGTGGAGAAAGCTATCCAAGGCAGTCTCTTTGTGGAGTAGAGAACTCCCTGTCATCATTTCCTCTGCTCCACTCTGCCTCCTTTTCCTGCCATCACAGGGCAGCAAAACTGCCAATTTCAACACAAAGTTCTTTAGGATCACTCCAACAGTACATGGAAGTCTGTCTGTCTTTCATGTTGTTGCCTCATTTTCCCAATAGCTTTACATGCTCTGGTCAATCTCAAGCAAATCTGACAACAGGATACCAGACACAGAAAAAGCATTCTCCAGGTTGCACAAAAAGGATGATGAGGAGGCAGACTTTATAGTGAAGAAAGGGCTATACTGGCGATGCCACTTAGATTAAACACTGGAGAATCCAGGCACAAGTTGTGACTCCTCAATACCAGCATGCCATTAACTCTGCTGCTTGTGCAACAGTTTGTCTGTCATGCCCGCAGGAACACGCAGTCCTTTGGATATTTATCTGGGGGAGGTGGGTATGTCATCAGCACAGGAAGTCAAAATCAGTTCTTAACTGCACAGTGTTTTTGCACCTGGAGAAACTTACTGTCCCTAAGACTATTATGCCACCATCAGATTTGCTTGAAGGCAGCCAAAGGCTGGGTGGGAAGCTGGTGGGGAAAGGGAGAGAGTAGATAGCTGACAACTGTATTAGTCACTAACATAATTATGTTTAGACAAAGATTTCCAAAATATAACAAAAGTAATGGATAAAAATAAAGCTACTTCTAGAAATGTTTGCTTATGAAGCAGCTTCTATAAACACAGAACTTTCTCAAATGTAAATATAATAGAGATCATACAGTTCTCAGGGTAGTAAAAGTTTTCTGTGCAAGCAGAAGATTGTTCAAGGGTTCTCTGTTTTCAATATGACAGCTTTAGGGAAAGACTTAGAGAAAGACTGTAGCAAATCTGTATTTATCAGGGTCCTGTTGCATGCTACTGGAGCTTTCACTGCCATTTAGATTATGATTACTGTTTTTGCTAAGACACAAGACAGGCACAGCCCCAGCAGTAGCTTACTGAGCAGCAGTTTATGACATGGATGCAGTATATACCGGGCCAACCAGAGTTCTTATTAGCCCTCTGGGGACACTTTTCTCTGGTCACATTGCTTAGATCCCTCTGCTCTTGTCTTGGGCAAGTCCTATCATGAATAGGTGCTGTATTAAGCAAGTCTGCAGAAAGATACTTGCGGAATCTCCTTTCTCCTTTGCATCTGACACCCCTACTCTTTGGATCCTATCTTTTCAGTCCATCCTGCTGACACCAGAGATCCAGGCCAAGAGTCACAGTACCACGATAGCTACAATGAAACCACGCACGTTCCAGAAAAGCTACATTCACTTTTCCCCATTACACGATGAGCACTGCTCTGAACTGTTCAGCAAGTGCCAGCCACCTCAAAAGATGGCCCAAGCAGGGAACTGCAGCACTTTGAACAAATCACTAGAATGAAGAGCCAATGGGGAGAAAATGATAGGTTCTATTTTCTCATTTCAAGAGTACTGACATTCTCAGACAAAGCTGGATGACCACTAGTGGCTAATCTACAGCCATAGACTCCAGGCACAGAAAATTGACTGGAAGCCACTTTCTTAGACCATGATGAGGGTTGAGTATTCTGTGGCTGCCATTAATCAGAACCACATGACAAATGCTCTGAGGTCTTGCACATCATATGGAAGCAGCACCAGGCAAGACAATGCTGAAGGCTGATGCACTGCAGTGGTAAGACCATCCCTAGGGCAGTGACCTCTTCACCTCTCCAAGACTTGTACTTATCTCTGGTCCAAGCATCAGCCCCTCTAGCACACACATAATAGGATAACATATAACAGGTCCCATGAACCGGTGGACCAAGAGCAGGCTGTAAATCATACCTTGTGTCTGATCATCAGCCAGACTCCAAGTGATTTAATCCAGTGCTGTCACCCTGCAATCTCTCTGTATTGCACTCTGCCTAACACTGAAGGAATCCGAAAGACAACAACATATTTCTCTTTACAAAGAGACTGCTGCAGGAGCTTAGCCAGGCCAAGATCCATGCTGCAAGGGTTGCTGTAGCATTCCTTGGTAATTCTTGGTATGAGACTAAGGGAGAACTCTACTTTCACAATGACATATTACAAATAATGACTAGCTCTGACATTGCTTAGAAAAGCTACTTCCCAAGGCAGTAAATGACCTGAGAAACAGAAAGCTAAACCACCAAGAAAACTGGTCCAAAATCCCCACAAGGGAAGAGACTGTATATCAGAAAATCTGTGATACAACACATTCCTAACTCATGCCAGCACAAAATCATCATTTTCATACGAACTTACTTACCAGAGTCATATCCAGCTACAACCCCCCCTTAGACTGTCTCAAAACTTTTCAATTGACAGATCTGCCATGCAGACATTTTAAATGCTCCTGAAAACTCATCTCACCAATATCTGGACTTCCATATGTTATGCAGATCCTACCACATCTTCTTCCACCTAGCTTTTCTCAACTTTGGCAAGACAATCAACCCTTCAGTGAGTATTCTGTTTGTCACTCCAGGAACTGAGTTCCAGATCAGATCAGGGTATTTTATGATGGTCCAATCTGCATTAACAGGCAGGAATTCCAAAAAGGAATGCCTGGGTTTGCCAGGAGTACTGCCACAGGAATGAAAACAGTCACTATCCTTCTACTGGGACACTTCCAGGCTTCTAACATAGCTTTCATAGCCATGGAGCCTCTCACACAGGATGTTCCTGCTTGATTACCTCTCTTGGTCAAGTAGAAGGGCTTGTTCCTCTACATCAACCAGTTTTGGAAAGGTCTTTGTATTGTCTCAGTTCTTTGATACAACACAACAAAGCAGAGGAAAGCCTTCCTGTTGGTTAAAACCTTCCAAGTCACTTTAAACATATACTAAAGGCTAAAGATAAAATGCAGGTAAAAGAGCATTTGTTCATCACAACCAAGATAGACAAAAACGTAAAGGTTTTACAAAAATTACTGAGGAAATCATAAAATTCTTGTTCTGATATCCAGATGATTTGTTTTCCAAATGGGTTTAAAGTATACTGGCCTTGACTGAGAGCAGATATGACCAGCTTGGTCAGAATGATCATTAGTTTAGGACGACTGTCCCCCACAACCTTTAAAACCTGCTATACCACACTCTGTGTTTCATGGCATTAGCTCCACACCATGTTTTTCACACAGGCTCTCAGGACACAGAGATATATCTCAGAGAGAGAGAAAGTTAAAGAAGTGGGGGAAAGAAAAATTAAATGTTTTCTCTTCCCTCCCTCTCACCCGCTCTGGCTCTTGACTCCTCAGCAAATCAAGCATAGGGAACCATCTCACAGTCCCTTGCCCTTACGAGTCGGAAAGGACTGAGCATGCTCAGCCATGAGAGCCCTTCAGAAAATTTTGATCTTCTATTTTAAGAAGCTACTGCTGATCTAGTAGTGACGTTTTTCATTAGAAAAGCAACATATTTGTTACAGATTAAAGGTCAGTATCCTCTGTTTATATTTGAAGCTTATGCACAAGGGCAAGAGACCACCTAATGTAAACTTAGCCATTTTGTTTTTCTGTTATGGGACTTAATCCACTGTCATTAACTAGTCTCAGTTTTATTCTGCTACTCTTGAGGAATGATTGACACTGACATATTTGACGCAGATTTTGTGCTCACGTTTTTTACTTATTACTGTTTATACCAAAGTTGTCCTTTGCAGTGTTGCACAGTTTAGCGAAAGATCATATATCCCATGTAAAACTGTGTGCAAAGTTACAGGATTCTAGAGGTAATTTCTGGCCATACTCTTGCTCTCCTTAGTTAATAATATGTCATGCACCTTTGCATAGATACATGTACATTCTGCGGATATATTTGCTGAAATACAATTGCTTTTGGTGTGTGGTTGGCAGAGACAAACCGATGAAGTTTGGCCTCAATGTAATTTGTAAAAGCTTCATGTCAGATAGTAACTATGACAGTAAATAGTTAACTCCACAGTCCCTTTTGGCACCAAAGGGTGGAAGCCCTAACAATTTTCTAAAAAGAAATCTGAAGACATTTCCAGCTTTCAGCAGAGACTGTTTACGGTCTTTGAATACAAGAAAGGTCAAACAGACTACACTTGGCACTGCCAAGAACTGAAAATGTTTTTGAGGAAAACCAAGAAAGGTCACTTTAAAAAAAAAAAAAGGCAGCTAAAAGATTCCTGTTTCTTTACCACATTGGTAATAAAATAAGGTTTCAGAAACAGTCACAAGAGAGGTCAGGGAATTTCTCAAGATTTCAGGACTTGTTGTCTATCTAAGTCCCTGTTCATATTTAAAAGTAAATACAAATTATATAACAGAAAGGAGACAACTATGTTATATATCTGTAGCTAGCAGTGCATTTTGAGCTTAGTAAGAGATTATAAATGCAGACACACAGAAAAAGAAACCTGCAAAATCCAGCCAGCAGAGAAAGTAACTTAAATTCTCCAG
This sequence comes from Sakesphorus luctuosus, assembly GCA_013396695.1. NCBI lineage: Eukaryota > Metazoa > Chordata > Aves > Passeriformes > Thamnophilidae > Sakesphorus > Sakesphorus luctuosus. Next base: position 934,452 of record VWZD01013789.1, on the reverse strand, counting down.
AGACCATTGTTTCAATCTTTCCAAGTTATATCAAATCTGTCTGCTGAGATCACATTAGCATTCATGTAACACAGTTCGGCTGTCATCCAACCCGCTTGGCCTTTCCTTTTCTGAAATGGAACTACTAAGTTTCCTGGTTCACTAGTAATTCTATTTATAGTTTATGCATGCTTTCCTTTTACGTAGAGACACAGAAGGAGCAGTTCACCAGCAACTGAACAGAATGAGTGCCCAGAGGATGAAAGGGGGGAAGCAAATGTGTGGACAAAGTAGGGAGTGGGAGTTCAAGCACTGTTCAGGTTAACAGTGAATTGCTGACAGGGCAGAAAGATGCTTCATACAGCATTTGACAGATCTGTGCCACTGGCCTTAACCAGCATCTGCTTCTGGGTTTTTCCCAGGACTGTACAGAACTGAGAAGCAGGAGAACCCTGTTAACACTCCATGTGTTAGGGCAGAATCACTAATCCAGATGGATCCTAATGGATATCTCTGAACTGCTCTTTCTGATCATGATGACTGAAAACCCATCAGAGAATCATCTTCTAGTCTCACATGGTCCTTAATGCTTATATGTCTTCCTAACACATTACATTACACTAATACCTAACCAAATCTTAGTTTATTGCAGTTGAAACTCACTATTTCTGTTCTACTTACAGCAGGTACAGAGGAAAATAAAAGCTACTGCTTTTGTGTTTGAAACAGCCCTTTATTCATTTGAAGACAAGTACGTCTCCCCTTAGTCTTCCTTTTTGATGAAGCAACTCAAGTGCCATTTCTTCCCCCATTCTTCATAGATCATGTGACCTCAGACTCCTTATTGCTGTTCCTCCTCTCTGAAGTCTCCAGTCTGCCTGCATCCTTCTAAAGCCACAGCTACAGCAGTGCTGCAGCTAACATTTTGCTATTATCACATGGAAAACCTTGATGTTCCCTGCAAGCTAAGGTTTGTTTATATGACCCAGCACTGTTGATGCATTTTCATGTTTTCACCAACTCAATCTTTTTTTCTGTCACTTAACCACTGGTTCCCCACAAAAACCTGTGAAAGACAGCTTGATCTGTTTTAAAATACAACCTATTTTTATCAGACCATTTCTTCAATTTATCAAGATCATTTTGAATTGTACTGACCTGCAGTTAACTGAAAATATTATTAGACACAACACATGCTCATGGAGCACCTGATTCTTGCACTTTATTCATCCTATATTAGATTTATCTACATCATGTTTCCCTGATTTTCTTATCTGAACAGCATCAAAAGCCTCAGTGAGATCACAAATGTGAAATTTACGCTTTCCTCCATGCCCACAAGGCCAGTTACAGGGAGCCTTAGAAGAGAAATAGACTCATCTGCTTTGAAATCCTTTCCTAGTTTATTATGAAGTGAATTTAAACTAAGCTGATGAGTCTTAGCCTTCAGTTCTTCTTTTCCTCTTCTCACTGATATAGAGAAAACACAAAAAGAGAGTCTGAGCAGAAGACACAAGTTTGTATTCAGCTCAACTCAGCAGAATTTTGCAGATGAAGTTGCTGAAGTCAACAGTATACACAGAGATACCAGAAAAAAATTATCATAGTATTAAAAGTATTAAAGGGTTCAAAGGGAAATAGTAGAAAGCATCATCAGAAGTGCATGAAAATTGTAAGAAAAATATGAAAAATAGTTCTAAACTGTAGTCTAGAAGTGAGTTTTACAATTGGAGGACATCCTGTCATTTCAAGGAAAAGAGAAAAGGCTACTTGTTTACCTATTTCTAAATTCCACATGAATATAAAAGAAAAAAAAAAAACAAAACCAACCAAATTAAAAACACCAAACAAAACCAAAGAAACAAAAAAACCCCACCAAACCTAAAAACTAAAACAAAAAAGCAACAACAGGGAAAAAAAAAAAAAAAAAGAGGAGAAAGTACTTTCCTTAAAGAGGAAAGTTATTGACTAGTTGTGCCTGGTCAGTAAAGAGATTAGAATGGGCTGAGTAGGATCTCTTTCAGCTACCTATAAATGTGTTTCAGACATCATGACTGAGTATGATTATAGGTGTTTTTTTCACACAGAAGATCCTTCTGTCATTTTCAACTCTTATGACAATGGAATATTTTCATCCATTAGGCCTCATGAAATCATTGAAGCTAATCAATTAAAAAATCAGTTAGTGTATTGATAGAATCAAGACTGGGGTGTAGCTTTGAAGTCAGATCAAGTTTCTCAAGGCCTTGTCCAGTCAAGTTCTGAAAATCCCTAGTTCATATTATTATTATTCCAGAAATTATCCACTATGAAAGCCTTTCTTGAGGAGTGCTGCTGCAATTTGCCACTTTGGTTGGCTTTACCACACATGCTGAACAAGGTACAGCCTTGGTCCTCTTGCACTCACTAAGTGTGGCCAAAGACAATGATGCAGCATTGCCACTCTGTGTATCACATGCCTTTTATATTTTGTTCACATAGGCACTCTTAAAAGAACTGCTCCCAGCACATATTACACCAATGAAGTGGTTAAGTAGCAACCAATTAATCCGAGGCACTTTTTTCTCCCTTAGTGTCTTTGTCCTTACAGAATCACCTCTAAAATCCTTTTAAAATGTATTAGAATTACATCTTCCACACATATTTATAGTACTATTTAAAGTAGAAAGAAACCTTTCAGGGACTAGTGAAGAATAAAGAAGGTGGCACTTGGCATCAGCAAGCTTTTTGAAAAGATCCACAATTTTTCCCAATGAGAAAGGAGAATTAGTCTGTCTAATAACCAAGCTGCACGGAGCTATGCAAATTGCCCTCCAGGGCAGAGATAAGTTCCGGAACACCTCACTGGTGAAACGGAAAGTATGAATGCTTCAAATGCTGACACACAGAACACGTAGGAGAACAAAACAATTATGTTTCACTCAGTGAAAGTCCACAAGCATACTTCAGTTTCAACCACCTGACATCACCTAGTAAAAACAAGTCTAAGCTGAGCAGGTCTTCCGGCTGTGGCATGGCTGGAGGGAAGCGTGGGTACACAACTGTTCTCTTTACCAAAATTTCCATTCCTCTATTCAACTTCAATGGGAATCCCTTATAAAACAAGAGGAATGCTCCTACATTCTTTCCCATGTGTTAGGGCACGCAGGTTGGCAGAATGCTCAGAGCTCTTGGATTTCATTTAGTCAAACTATCTCTTCTCAGTTAAAGAGGGAGAACCTGACATGTAATGAAAACTTACAGCTTTTCTGTACATGTTTCTTGCAAAAAAACAAAAAAAAGAATTTAAACATACTTTTCTAATCTCACCACTATTTTCAGCCAACTTGTTTTATGCAGTACGGATTCACAGCAAAAAAAAAAACAAAACACTTCAAACATAGTTATAATGAAAAATGAAGAAAACTGCAAAGGAAATATCAACATTTTGAAACTATGATTTTAATTTAGACTCCTTTGAGAAACAATCCTATTCTTCATATATTTCATCCCTGTTTGATGTTGTTTTCATTTTACATGGTGAAAAACAAACAACAGAAATAAATCATGTGATCTACCACAAAGTAAATAATCTGGTGGATGTCCTTCCCGGGAGAATAAGAAGAGTTACAGCCTACTTCAGCTAGTCCAATTCCCATTTACAGTCATGATAATTTTTCTTCTTATATTACAAAATCAAATAATTCTCACCACTGAACATTAGTACTATTACTGAAACAAAAATACATTTATGAGATGCAGTGAAGCATTCAGCTAAGCTCACCAAGGGCCAGCTTCCTCTAAAGAGTAAAATGAACTGGCTGATCCTTCTTCCATCCATTCATGCCCACTTTTTGCTCTTGCTCTTCCCAGAAGCCTGGTTAGACAGATGCACACTGGAACCCTTGGTTGGAGTTCTCTTACCTCTTTGCCAGTGCTAACTGGGTGACAAAATATCCCTTCTGTCCCCATCCATGACATTATTCTTACCAGTGTTGCAATCACCTTACTTCTCAGGTCATATATGCCATTTCGCTGCCATCATGTACCAAAGTAAAATTCCCTTCCTGAAAAAGCAACACTGGCTTTTTCTGTAATATTAAAGTGTTATTTCAAGATGGTAGGTGAACATTCCACACTCCAGTTATTTTGTGAGACACTAATTCACAGCTACAGACAATCTCACACAGACACAGAAACTATCAAAGTCCAGGTCAAGTGCCAGTTCTGCTCTTGTTAAACAACTTGAGGCCACCTCTATGGACATTCAATTTTCCCAAAAAGATATATTATTATTGTCATGGGGTCTTGTTTGGCCCCCATTGGTGTCATCTACCATTTAAGTGATGTTATGTGACTGACATAAAAGAAGAGATTTCAGGATAATTCCTACAAATTTCTTTTAAATGTCTCAGCTTTCCCAGACATACAAATAAATCCTTTGCAGCATAAATAAGGGGCTTAGTGCAAACAAACTCTATCTAGAGAGGCAATATGAAAATGAAGAGTCAGCCTCAAGATCACCCAACGTGTTTGACTGCTCTGGGCCTGGCCAGCTCAGAGAGTATACAGACATGGGCAGAAAGTCTTTGACCATTTGAACTAACCCATTTTGAAGGAAGATGTCCATAGGAACTACCAAAGCAATGGAGAAATTCTGTTTCTCTGAGTAACTGCTTTGAAGAGCAAGGTAGAAGAGGAATTAAAGGAGATTAAGGGAAAAAACCCAACCAATCCACCAACCAACCCCCAATATGGTATGACACTAGTTTCTTGGATAAAACTTGTAAGGATTGTACCTGTTTTAGCTGCAAAGTTTGAGAGAAGAGGAACAGAGAAAGACCTAAAGGCTTAATGTTAGGCACAAAATTGTTAGACACAAAATCTGACACCTGAGAAGTCATTTGAGTTCCCAAAAGTAGGTGTCAGGTGCACTGATAGTGAACATTCCACTGAAGAAATGCTAGACTGCCAATACTTAACATGAGGAAACATCACATTAATAACCTTACAAAAATACACATTTATCCTGACTCCAAAAGATAACTCTCCTCTGTACATTACACTCACTCGTCTCTCACCAAAAATGAAACTTTAGTAGTTTAACAAAGGCTTGAACACTGAAAGGGACAACTAAATGACTCACCAAACGTGCTGAGAACCCAAAGAAAAAGGCATGTCCTTACAGGAAACATCTGGACAGATAAAGGGCTTTTTACCTTGTTTGGTTCTGGGAAATACAATCTTTCAAGCCTAGCTTCTTCCCATAAGTACTCAAAAGTCTTAGTGGAGGACTAGTTTTCACAAGAAGTACTGATTTAGTTATATTTGTTGAAGAAAACAAATGTACATATTCCAATACGTGAGTAGCATGGAAAAACTGTGAGAGATAAGCATATTCTAGGGAAATTTTTCTTCATTATCAGATTTAGTTAATCTTAGAGATAAAGGGTGTTTGGTTTAGCACAGTAAAAACTGAAAGCAAATTAATCTCATTTTCTGCATCTCAATACCTCCCAAATTGCAGTGTTTCAGCTCAGAACTGGCAACATTCAATAAAAGATGGAAAAAACAGCTGGGAGCAGGCTGAATCTTTGAAGACTACAAATTAAGCAAATACATACAAATTTCTCTGACATCACAGTATTTGTTTCTCAAATGAAGTTGAATTTGACCTTTACTTACAGCTGCCCCAAATGTTGTTTATATTAGGCTAATCACTCTGCAACTGTTTGCTGGGATTAGATCCCATTTATTTTGAGTTTCTCATAAAAGAACTCTAACATTTTGATTATCCCTGCTATCACAGAGCACCAGGAGATGTCCACTGCTATCAGTGGAACTGACTGACACGTCAGAGCAGCACCCAGACTACTTTTCTCATCATATCAATGAACACTACTGTAGAAAAAAAAGGCCTTATTCTACTCTCAGCTTGCTCAATAAAAAAGGGCACCATGAGTTTTCAGCACACCAAACAATTTTCAGATGTGCCCATAAAACGATACTAATGTAGATACTGATTATTTTCTCAAAATACCTCTCTAGCTCTCCCTTTTCGCTCCTCACTTTACCCTGTAACTAGCTTGAGAAGGAGCATAACTATTCAAAAGACTTCTTCACACTTGAAACTTGTCACCTTTACTGCAAACAGTGAAGAGGCATATATTCAAATGAGTAGGAGAAATTTGGGAATGAAGCAACTGTTCTAACAAGTTGGAAACTATGGGTTATCCAACTGTATAAGAAAAGAACAAAATGTCTGAAACTTTGACAGTTTTTTGCAGCTTTGAACTATGCAGTTGGAGTTCACATGTGGATTTGGCTGCAACTTCCTCAAGTATTTGTTGTGTTTTGTGCAAAGCTTCATCACAGAAATAGGAACATCTATGATATTTAATAAGTTAAAATGTTTAGTCACAACCTAGGTCATTGTTTCGTGCAGGACTTGATCAAAATAATTGTGCTGATTTACAATCCATATACTTTATAATTCAAATAAAGACATCCAATTGTCAGTAAATATTGTCTTTATAGTAAAATGCAGTAAAGTTTAGCTTTTCCAGTATTTACATAACATCAAGGTTACTTGTTGTTACTGGCTTGCCTGAAACCATTAATATAATAAGTCTTGTCCAACTTAAAAATCACATGTTCGTCTTGAATATGGTCATAGTCCTTGCAACAACAATATCACCAGGGAACAACGTAAAAAGAAAATCAGCTCTGCGAGCCCATAAGAAAATGGATACAAGATTCTGCTTTGTAACATTGTAGGCAACTTTGTTAATCAGATAACATTGTAGACTGGCACAATATATTTCTGAGAGAGAGCGGCGCGCTGCATCAGCATTTTGTCAAAAGGAAAAAGAAGAAAGAACGCTGCTAAAAACACATCTGAGACCATGAGCCTAAATCCAAAACTGTAGGTCTTGTGTATATCCTAAGTGTCATCTGCCCTGGAATTTCCTCATGAAACAGAATAAGGCAGCAGCCCTCTGACAAAGCATACTTTTGTGATCATATCTAGAATGCCGTCTGGAGTTCAAATAAAGACATCAGCTGTGTCATCTGCAACTGAGAGACTCTTAGATGGAATACTTTTGATGTTGCTAAGTAGGAAAAAAATGGAACATGTTAAAAATCTAAGAATAAATGTGTGCTAGCAGTACCTACACTAGTTTTTCCTCAAGACTTACACCTGTCTATCCTGATGGACATTCATGCATCCTGCAGTCTTTATGTCCACAGAGTAACTTAGTTTCAGGGCAGGAGAGGTTCTACAGGAAGCAACATACATGAATAATATTTAATTAAGCATATTAATACAATGACTTCAGAAAGAAATTGCTAATATCCAGGAGGATCTTCTAATAAACTATTCTTGTAGGGTTGATTATTTTGAAGTAAATTGCTACTCCAGAAACAAGAGGGGGAAAAGCTTGCTGCCCTCACTACACCTTGCCTTTTCTCACAAGAGAATATACTAACAAAACATTGTTCACCCTTTATTTCAGGACACACAAATTGAATAGCCTTTTGAATAGCTCCCAAAATAGAAAAGTTTTATAGTAGTAGAGCATTGAGAACATCTGTTATACTTCTCTAAGAGCCAAGAATAAAGACATTTAAAATGCAGGACCCAATCTGTATGACAAAGTGCCAAATGTAGTCATAGTATAAATCAGTAGTACTCTCCTGTCTTTTAGGCCCTGCCTAATATACCTCTAAATCAAGCTCATGGGGGTTACTTTAATATGTTCATGAAAAGCAGAAAGGTCTAGCATGACATTTAACTCATGCTTTTTTTTTTCCCCCAGAAGCAGAAGTAACTCTTCTCTTCGAACCCACCCAGTTTCCACTGAATATTTGTCAGATGTCAAAGGCCACTCTGAGGTCCCAAAGATTTTGTCCATTATTGTTATGTCCAAATAAGGAAAGAGCCAGCCTGTGAGACCCAGATAAAAGGCAACAGGCACCACCTCCACCCAGGAAAAACTGGCACCCAGCTGCAGAAGTATTTCTCCATTACCTTAGGGATAAGTGATGCTGAGAAACCTCAGCAGTGCCTGGCTTGAACTAATGTGCTTGTTCCCATGTATGAACTGAGAAAAGCACATAAACAGTCAGATTGCTGTATTGGAAGTTAACTGCTGCAATCTCCATTGTCCATGTTGGAATGGGCTTAAAATAGTCTGAACCAGTGACTGTCCTCTCTCATGTTCCTCCCAGATGGCTTCCAGAATGAAAAGGCCAAAGGAGGTGGCAAGGAGATGGACCAGAAAGACAAACTGCTTGAATAATCCACAAAGCATCTCAGAAGCTCTGGCCTGACAGTTTCCCCTGACACTTTAAAAAAACCAAACCCAAAACCAACCAAAACCAAGACCCAACACTTGATGTACCAAATTATTTTCTGTGGAACAGTTGCTGTGTTGAGGTGAAGGTGAAAAACCAGCTCCCATTAAAGTCAATAAGAATTTTAACACATGAGTCCTGTTAGAAAAGAACATTACCCAAAGAATTTTTTGGAAGTCGTCTTCTCAACACTGTTTTAAAGGCTGTTTCTGTGGCATATCTAATGATGATCTAAATTTCAGAAATCTCAAGAAATGCATGAAATTACTTGCTCACGCTAGCTATGATCTTTCTGCAAGAATAGAGAATGTCATTCCCTGGTTTCTCTGTCAGAAGGACCTCGGAGGCTGAGTGCTTGTGTATTTTCTGAAGCAAACCCTGAGTCCTTCTTGCAGGTGACTCAAACATTTCCAAGATATACACATTGTTACTTGGAAGTAGAGCTTTATACAAAAATCTGTTTAGTTCAAGAAATACTGTCTTCTGTGAAGGAAGTGTTCACTTATTAATAGTGGCAAAGGTTTTGACACAGAAAATGAAATAATTTCCAACTCTTTCTGGAGAACAAATCAGACCCATAGTTAGATGGACACCTTCCTATGAAGGACATGCTCAGGCATAAGTTGTACAGACCTTTGCTGAGGGCATGAAGAGGTCAGGTTTCAGGCAGCATACAGCAAAGTTCACATCCTTTTCTTCCAAAAGACACATTTTCAGTATCTAATAGATTGAAAAAAACTTTTTTCTCCTCAGTTTCTTGTTAGCTTCTAAACAAACAGAATTACTTAGATGGATGTAGAGATTCAGATATTTAACATGAGAGAAAAGAAGTATTTTACATAGAGCAGGTATCAAGCCCATCTGACACGTACAGATAACTGTGCGTTCATCATTTGAAAATACGTTCTCAAAATACATCTTCAAATTTGGCTGTGTTTCTTCCAGCTCTGCTGCCTGTACTCAGCTGAATAACTCCTGTGACAACTCTGTCTCTGCAGGAAAGAGGCCCATGTTATTCAAAGACACAATGTTAAACAAGGGATTGAAACTCTCTCTATCAAAAGAGAGTCATAGTCTGGCTTTCTTTGAATTAGAATTGATTTCAATATGACCAGCAATGTGCAAGGCTAGCTTTATCAGAAACTTGTTAGCTGTCCCTATCTGAAGCCTGAAACAAAGTTGGAGATGACTATCTCATGTCCTCCAAAGCTAAAATGTTTCTTTCCTCTGGTGGGTTTTGGTTTGTTTTTTTTTTTTTTACCTCAGATAAGAAAAAGGTCATAAGCTTTTTATTTATGAATCTTCCAGAAAAAAAAGATGATTCATATTCATGCCTTCCTGTGCTTTTCCCTGTAAGGGAAGTGATCCAGGACTTGAATCCAACATTCAATCATTTTGATTCCTGACCACTTGGGATGTTTGTTCTCATTAGAGCCATTGACATCATTAGGCCGATCTGACTCCCTATATATTACAACAATATATTTCAGCTTAAACGAGTGCTGACTAAGAATGTCAGTCCTCTAAGACAACCCTTAAAGTAGGTGGAGAGAATAGGAGAACTCGAGTGGTCACTGCTGCTTGAATTGGTGGCAGCACCAGGCAGCTGAAGGGGTTGGACAGGCTTGTGTGTGCTGGTAGCAACAAGGGGCTCTCAAGGCACAGGGGAGATTGCATGAAAGGAGGCAAAGGTTTGACAAACCAACAAAAACAAACAAACAAACAAACAAAAAAAAAACAAAAGAAAGAAAGAAAGATAACATTGTCTTCATCCAAAATTGATTTTACTTTGGTCTCATTCTCAGAACCCACTTACTTTCTTTTATTTTATCCCAGTCTTCACTTCACTGCTCCAAGACTTCATTTTCTTTTCCTCTTCAGCTGAATCTCTTTTTGCTACTGCTAAAAATATGAATTTGAAAACCTCTATCTTTCTCTGCATAGGAACATTCAAACTGGTCTACCCCACCAAAAAGATTCTGGCAGCCCCTGTCATCCAGGAGTTTCCCAGTGTATAAAGATCTGATTAATGTGAGATTTGAAAGTCAAGTAACATTCATAACTACATTTTCAAAACAGTTCTAAAAATAGTAGCAGAAGTTACTATTATGTTTCCACAGCAAAAAAAAATTCCCTGATTTCCCATAATTACAGTCAAGCCCCATGCAGAGAGGGTATAATCAAAATAATAAAACTTTTCGTTGAAGCATTCTCTTGGTAGGACTAAAATTACAGTTTTAAGCAAGATGCTTGTACTTTCTGAAAATTGAAAGCATCAAATCCTTTAACAGGAATATGGTATGAAAATAAATTAGACATAGTAATATTAAGTCTGTTTTAAATTGGAAATCAGCATTTTGAGGAATGCAGAAAGAAGAGACATTGCTACTCAGCCTATTCCCTCTCAATGTCAGCAAAGACTGTACCTGACTTCATGCAAAGATAGTACAAGCTCTTCAACAAACAAATCCATTAACAGAAGGCAGCTTTCCTCTTGCCTGTGCAGAAATGAATTTGTGCTTGATCCTACAAACTGAAAAAAAATGTATTTCGCAAATATGTTTATAGCTCTGCTCATGTCCCCTCATATATAATGAACTCCCTGCCCTTACTTTTTCAAAAGGCCAAATTACATATGCTAAGAATGGATTTGAAATTAGAGATAGATTCTACTGCATTATGCCTAGCCAGGGTCATTCTCACCTTTATTCAAATTACTTCATATTATTCCTGAAATCCTCAAAATGACTGAAAATTCCCTTGGAGCCCCACTTCAACATTACAAATGCTAATGTCTTCCAAGAATCTTGGCTATAGAGATGACAATGAATCTTGTCATCCCTGCTGACTTGCACAAGTTGGGACACTTCCTTGTCATTAAGAAGCTACTTCAGCTTCCATACACTGATAACATCTTCCTTCCCTCCCACACAGGCATATACTCACTACTTTAGTCTGCCACTTGCATAGATCCTTCTGCAAGTGAAAATATATTCCTACTATCCATATTCCACAAATATGTGGAGGCTTTTTGTGTTGGTGAAATTGTGAAGTCCGAGAAACATCAAGGCTGACAGGAAACAAACGTCATAGGAAGAAAAAACTTCAGTTTAAAATATTCTTCTGGAAAAAAAAAACCCAACCAAAAAACCCCAAAACAAAAACCTTGCATTTTGAAAATCCACAGAAGGAGAAGTGAGTTATGAACATTAAAACTCAATCCAGCTGTACAAGCTGAGGCAACTCAGTACTCCAGAGTTAACTAAGACCGTAGGGTTGATATTCATGCATGAAGGAGATAGGTTTGATCTGCACTTAGATGTCAGTCAGTCATAGTTCTCTTATATGTTATCTGGACCCTCCAGAAACTCTTGGAGATCGAAGGACTTTGAAAGTTCAAATGAAAACAGAGTCACATTAGGTGCACACGTTTAAAAAGGAATGATCAGCTATCATCCCAACCAAATCCACCAGGGTAACAGATCCTCCCAAACCCTTCCCTTATGCCTGGAACAGCCATCTCCAGGTATCTGCAGTATGACAGGCAACACAGGCTCTCATTACTATCTCTATTACAGTTTCAAACAGCTAATACTGTTTTCTGAGGTCTGCTTGCTTGAAGGCTAGTTCTAAGCCAAAATCCCATCCTAAGCCTTCCTCAGCAGATCCTGAACTCAGCAAAACCTTTACTGGCCTTGGAAGCTCTCTCTTGCTGCCCTGTCAAAACATTTCATCATGAAACAGCAAGGCCTTTTCTAGACTTTGTTTTGCAGTTGACTGCAGTACCATGTGATGCTAAAGCTACCTTGAGTTTGAGGACTGGAATTAACATTTGAGAAAGTAATGAAAGCCATTTGCTTTCAGAGATCCCAGTTTTCCTTTTTTTTTCTTCACAGGCATTACAACAACAATCAGTAAAAACTTTGCTTTCCTTGCCCTACTTTCTCAAATGCTGTCCCTGAACTCAGTTTTACATCTAAATGGCAGGTATTTCAACACGTCCAAGAAACGAGCATAAGTTATTTGTTACCAGGTGCTCAGGATCCAAGTTTACTTGGCACTATCCATCAGAAAACCATCCTTTCTGTCCTGGGTTTGTTCAGCCACCTCTCTAACCAAAACTCTAATTTACCTATCCCCATAACCAGAGGTTAAGCACTTCAGTCATTACCACACCTAAAGAAAATATTTTCTGAAGTAGTCAGTCAGCTTTGTTTCTTTAATTCCCATGAGGAAACCTTCCTCACCATCTCCAGCTACCTCAAACACTAAGCTTAATCCCAAACAGCAGACTTTCCCTAGCTCTAACACCAGTATCTCAGCTGGCCATTGAATTTAGCACAAGCCATTCTTTCCCACTTAGAAGTTCGAAGACTGTCTTATAGGCAGTAAAGCCTTTCTCCCATGTCAGCAAGACAGCTTTGAGGGGTAGGCTGTAGCTGTATGAGTCGGGCAGAGTTTTTGAGGGTCACGTAAGTCCTATATAGCAGCAGATCTGACTTTCAAGAGTGCATTTTGAGAGACGAGGAATGGGACAGTGTGGGGATGACAGTGTGTGTGTGGATCTGTTAAGGTCTGAGGAGATTGATGAATACATCTTTAAGGACCAGAGAGGCACCTGTAGAATGTGAGATGCCTTGTAACCAGTGGAGTCTTTCCATGTATGTGAGGTGAACTACTGACCAATAGTGTACTGGCATGTTGTATGTAGGAGTAGATAAAAGTGAAGCTGTTACTAAAAATAAAGTCCTTTGTCTTCGGTGAGCCTTCTGATCACACTGCAGCCTGAGTGTCTCTGCCTCCTCGACCACCGCTAAGCTGATCTACCTTACCCCAGTAAAGGGTGACCCCAATAGGACAGGAAACGGGTTACCTCATACAATGATGTCAGTGTTAACGTCAGTCTAATGATATAAGAATGGTGTCTTGTTCATGGAAAAATGAGAAAGAAATGCTATTCAGAATTTGTAGGACAATAATTTCACTTCCTTATTCAGGTTCACTTTGCTGATTACATTTTTCCCATTATATTTGCTGACCCAAGCTCTTGTACTGCACTTGAAAGAAAATGATTGATGGAAGGAACATGCATGCTAGGAAACTTCCTGTCAAGCAATTAATTAAAAAAAAATCTAAAAAAACCCCCATAATTTCTGATAATACATATTCTCAAGAGTAATTTGTACAACTTTTTCTTTCTTCATCTGTCATAGACTGGTCAGCACAACAATTTTTTAAAAACTCTCCTGATGTTTTTCAGGAGTTAAACTGTAAAAGAAGCCCTTGATATTTTCTGCTGTCATAAAGTCTACCTTCTACTAAGTTAATCCTCAGTAAGTGGCCAATTTCATAAAAATAAATTTAAATACTAATGCTATAAAGTATAATATTAATATATAATATTACTACGATGAAATAATGTTTGTATTTATGTAATTACTACAACAATTAATCTTATGTTATATTCATACATCATTTAAGATGTACAGTAAAATAATAAATTTTATTTCAAAAATAAAATTGACTATGAAATCCATACTATGCTTCATGTAGAAAAGTTGCAAAGATGCCTTTGTTTCTTAAGTTTTATAATACTAACACTTTGAGTTATCTATAGTTCCAGACCTAAAAAATAAAACCCTAAAATATCATTTTTGCAAAACTGAAACCAATAACCAATAACACAAGAACAGTGTCAAGCAAAGAAGGCAATCAGCAAGAACAGGTTTTGGAGATCAAAAAAGGCTGCTAGGAGTCCCAAAACTATTAAAAAGTAAGTGAAATCTTGGGGGTTAGGTTTTCATACTGTTTTGATATCAAACTGCTACTCTGAAGCAGTGTTTATTCCTATTCTTGAAGGACAAGACCTATTTTTAATATCAACCTCACATTACATGTTTGGGTTTTGTAGATGCTATAAGAACAAAAAGCCAACATTATTTCGGGTATGGTGTTCTATTAGGCAATCCACTGTTGTTGGAAAAAACCCCAGACATTCTCCAACAACTTTGGCTGGTTTAGCAAAAGGTAGTACAACTTCCTACAAAGGCTGTTACTCATTTTTATAATGGTTAATTTAGTCTTCTTGGCTTCCTTCCTTTCTTTCTTGCTAAAATTAGTTGTTCATACAACAATCCATCAATTCCATCCTTCCTGAACCCAACAGTGAGAGCAGGTTTGGATTTTAATTCTCCTCTAAACCAACATTTAATACTTATCCTTTTTGAGTGCCAGCTGTTTTTCAAAATCATAAATGTATCATTGTTTCCACTTCTCCAGTTATACCTTAGCTCTAATAAATCATAAGATTTACAAACTCAGCTCTCATCTGTAGTCTGATAGTTTACAGATCCACCCCTGGACACCAGGTACTTCAGTCCCATCAAAACTTTCTTTCATACATCAAGCATCATCTAAGGGATGTTAAGATTACATCTCAAACCCCCCAAATCTAGAAAGAACTCATAATTCCCTTCCAAATACCTTTAATCTTTTTCACAGGCACAATGCATTGACTTCACTGAAGCATTTGTTACACTATTTCTGACATTGGCTTGTCCTTAAGTCCTCATATTGATGCTATGCCTAAGTCTTGCCACTTCTTTTCATATAACACTACCAAGATATCTTTCCTTAGCTTTTTACATATCTAAGACTTGCTCTTCAGTTATCACATCCCTGTGATGTCTTTCTCCTGAAGAAGGACATTATTGACCTTTTCATACCTAGACTATATGCTATTCCAAAACCAGTTTCTTTCCTCTGTTAGAACTTCTCAGTCTTCCTTGCATTTTTCCTTTGCTGTAGTACATCAGATATGGACTACTGATCTTCCCCTTCAAGATTTTTCATAACAAAATCCATTATTTTCACCATTTCTCATATAATATCAAGGTCAGATTACAACTTCCACTGCCAGTGGTTGTTGTCTAACATTATATTTTACATTTTAATCTTCTGCTTTTGTGTTTATGTCCACTTGACATTCGAAACTTGGAAGTCCTTTTCATTAACATTTGCAAAATAAAAACTACTATTCTTTTTCATGTACCTGCTTACATACCTACCCTTGTTGTGATACTTCCAGAACATCAAAAAAAATTGGCATACAACAATCACAGTTGCTCTTTGTGATCATCGCTGCACTATTGCCTCTGCACACAGGTCCTCCAGACACTTGCGTTGTTTTACACTTGAACTGCAACCTTTGTGAAGCAGGAACTTCTTACTCTGCGCTATGGTCAAAATAGAATCTTCCTCTGTAACTACATTTTTCTGGCATCACAATAATACTGGCAGAATATTAACAAATAAAATGCAAACCAGAAGATTTATGAGCTGGAAAACAGTGAAGTCATCTGAAGAAATAATTCACAAGATATAGCTCTATTTATTGAGCTTGAACTAAGTAATAGTTAATCTCTTTGCATTGAGACAAACTGGGATTTTTTTTCTGTCTGAAGTTCTCAGAATTCTACGGCCAAGAAGTTGGATGCAATGCAAAAGGAAGACTCATGCTGTGACTGTATTTCTTTAGGAGTTATTCTGTGAGAGCACAGTAAATCCCTGTTTCAAAACTCTTCATATAAACAGTTATTGATAAAAAAGCTGAAGGAACAATATATCTGTATGGAACAGAAAAATTGGGTGATAGTCTCCACACTAAGGGGCATTCAGGAGAATTACTTCAAATGCAAAGGGAAATATCCTCTCTTTTATACACATCTGAAATCCAATATAAAAGCGAGGAGAATTTTCTCTTAAATGAAAACAGCTTTTGGGGAATAGGGCTTGTTTGACTTACATTTTTTAGCTGTGACCTTACTTGTGAGACATTGTGGTTTCAGCAACTACATTATTGCTAATCTGTTCTGGAAATTTTCAAAATCTTCTATCTGAAAGGGTTGTTTCTGCATTATTTTTATTTTTTTCCAAAACCGCAAAAAAACTCTAAGATATGAGTGAAAATGAAGATCTTACTTCACACACCAGGGACAAATTTTCTGAAACAATAATATCAAGGTAGGAAACAAGTGTGTATGACAGACACACTTTTAAAAATTAAGTATTAAGAAGCATTATAGTATGTCTTCAATACATACATGACACTTAAGGAAGACAACACAATGAAGTGGAAAAGGCATATCTGACAAAAACCAAGAATTATTGACTGCATCACTGCAGCAAGTACAAATTAAACTTGCTTTTTGCTCCATGTAGATTTTAGAAATGAATGTTTAATGTGGGGAGAAACAAAAAAAAAAGAAAAAGCATTACTAAACAGAACTATTTGTATTCATGAAAGGAAAACATGCATTTCTTTGTTTAAAAACACGTGTTTCCAAAAGTCAGAATCATCTGATGTACATAAGATCAAAATACGAAAAACAGAATGGAAGGGGTAAAAGTAGCTTTGGTTACATTTTTTCATGCTATATGTAACAAAGACTGAAAAACAAGAGAAGTCTCTGGAATGCTAAGACCCCTTTAAGGCTGGGGACTGGTACAATTACAATCACATTTGCTTTGACATGCAACACAGCCTGATTTAAACCCAAGATTTTACATGCCAGGAGACAGAATAAGGTTGCAGCTATGAGATCCATAAGCAATTTTCTGAAGGAATTCTTCCAGATTTCCGCCCCTCAAGTTTCACTTCAATTTTCCAAGGTGCTCTCCTCAGACTTAATTACACAGTGGTAATTAATTGGGGGATGAGAGGCTGGACATGAGCTGGCAATGTGTACACACAGCCTAGAGAACCATGCTTCATTCTGTTAAGGAGATCTATAGGCATGCCCGTGCAGGTCACTTCTTACTTCCTTTTTCCTGCCAATTTGTTTTTTTTTTTTTTTGACCAACAGTTTTTAATAGATTCTTCACTGGCACAGGATTTTCATATAATAAAATCTATGAAATGCATTCAGCCACCCAAAAGACTACATAGTGAGCTTTCTAACAGCAGTCAAATGCCTCTGTTAGCTTCAAAGCTGACTTTTGCAACACAAATCACCTTCCTTGGAAAGAAGCAGCACTTCATACAGAATGTGGGGTCTGGCATTTTCAACTTTTGGAGTGCCAAGACTCATCACCATCCATGGCCTCTCACCCCTCTGTACCATCAGTGAGGGGGAGCACAACTGGGAAGGGCCTGTGTTCTCTCCCATCAGGACCAATGCAGATGACCTGGAAGAAACCCCACATAGCCTACATCCAGTGGTCCTGCAAAAGGAAGGGGACATTGCCTCATGGAAACATGCAGAGGGTGAGCTGAAGTGGGACAAGGGAGGAACAGAGGACAGTTTGACCTTTTAATCTCCAGGGATAACTACCTATATGTGGTGTTCTACTTGACTCACCTTTTTAATGGTCCACTGCATGCCAGTGGCCTAAGACCAGAAAGGCATTGAGATATAGCAAGTACTGGTCACTTCTGCAAGATAAACTCCTGTCTTCTGTAAGTGGAGCCTTTGTTTGAGCAAGTGGGTGGCAATCTTGGACTACACAATGCAAAAAGAAAATGTGACAGCATACATATCAGGATTAAAGTATATGTAAAACAAGATTAAATCTCAGGCCCTTTGCAGGTCATTCATTCAAACCCATGTTCTCAAGAACTGCACTGATCTTGAGATCTCAGCTTTCCTGAGCTACCAGGAGCTCCCCAAGAGCTGTCTGTGTTAACTGTCTACAGAGGAGCCAAGGCCTTTTTGGCTCCTTGCCCAAGATTGGAACATTCACTCCCACACACTGAAAATGGTCATAGACCTCACACACAATGCTGTCCTCACAGCAAAGGCAATTCAAGCTCCTCTCCCAGAGCCTATTAACGCTTCAGTAACTCAATAAACAATAAACCCAGAACCAATTAACACAAAAAAGGTAACATTAAAATAAAGCAGAAAATTGATCTTGATTCTAAAACATGCCTTCCACAGTGCAGGACAAGGAAGCAGGTAATGTTTTTGTTGCCAAGACAGCACATTTCATACACTGTAACGCTGAGGTGCTCTGATCACAAAGCACAAACACAAACCCTACAGAGCTGTGTTTACCACAGAGGGGCACCAGGTTGTTAAATTCTGCTCATGTGATAGCCATTTCTCACTGGTTTGTACTGCATACTCTATCTTCAAATGCAGGCAGGCCAGAATTTTTTGACACAAATGAACTACTGTGAATTTTTTCTTTAAAAAAATCTCCTACAGCTTGTGCACTCTACACCATAGCAGGAAATGTGACATAAAAGCGACACAGTCAGTAAATATTCTAGTCAGGGTAAAACCAAGAAAGAAGAAACTGTTTATATGTAGTTTTATTAGCTATACCTGCCAAAGTTCCCACATCAGGTTTCACAGGGTTTTGCTCATACTTTCCTGTAAAATGTATTTTCTCCTTTGACTGTAAAGAAGCTACAGTGGCATCAGAGGAAACCAAACAGACAGAGTATTTTCTATGTAGTCAAGCTCACTTTAAAGTCAAATGGAAAAAAAATACTCTGATAGTTTGGCTCAGTAATTTCTCCCATTTAGTTTATAATAAAAACAAGTAATGCAAAGTTACATTGTTCCTTGTGGTTGCTGAGCTGATAAAGCTAGAATCTCTGCTGGGGAATTTGCCAATCTCCATAGGAAATGGCTTTACTTACAACTTGGTTTGTTTATGAATTGTTCAGGTATCAGCGTTAAACATGCCTAAATATGTACTTTGATTTCTTTATACTTTAATATTAACCTTTACCATTGTGACCTGCATCTCATTTATATTTTTAATGTTGTAGTTTTGTGTTTCTGTGCATTGTTCTGCATGAGAACTGAACCCTCTCAAGCAACTGACTGGATTAAAATTCAATCCATGCTATGTGCTTTGCACATAAGGGGACTACTTTATCATCATTAAATGAAAATTATACACTCTGGGTCTAATTCTGATCAATAAAAAGTTTCCAACTGTGAAATCAGGTTCAGACTCAGAAGATTAAATGAAAACAGATCCCTCAGCCACTGGGAGGGGATCATCCCTCCCTACTCACCAGCCACTTAGAAATGTCACCAAAAGAGTCACCCCGGGACTGCTGAAGTGTGCTCCTGTCATTGCTCTGATGTGTCTCCAGCAAGGGAAAAGAGGAAACACGTTGCCTTATTTTATTCCCTCGTCATTGTCCTTCCTTGTATTGTGATCGGACTGACCCATGTGTCATCCAGAGATGGGAGCCACCTCCTTTGGCAGTTGAAATCAGGGTCATGAGGGATTAATTTTCTGCCTGCCATTCGCATGCCAGATGAGAGGAAATAAAAGTTTCAGCTCACCTGCAGGCGAGCAGACGTTTTTGGCTTCACACCACTACAAGTCACATGTGCTGCTAGCTCACAAGTTCATCTGTCCTATGACACCAGCACATACTTCAATTGCCAGATTTTCTTGTGGGATTACAAGGGATTTTCTCATAAGGGCGAATTTGCAAACTGTAGTGTAAACATCCCAGCTGCACAGGCCTCTGTTACATTTCCATCTGTCAGAACTCTAGAAGTTTCTAATGCATCTGGCAAACAAACAAACAATCAAACTTGTAAATCCATTAAAAAAGTGAAAAATGTCCAGGGCTACAAGACCTACTTCTATGTTTTGATCAAACCAAATCTTCTTAAAAATACAACATTTAGGTTCTGAAACACTGAAAAAAGTACTTTTAAAAGTTTAATAAAATCAAAGTAATTGCCTCTAAGTGAAAACCAAGGACTGATGTATTCTCCTCTGATGTATGTGGTGGATATGATGCTGGGTATTACAATATAGGAGGTGCAGACAGTCTGCTTAACTCAAGAGAATTCTCTCCAAGTTTCCTGCAGAACATACTGTTTCCTGTAAGAGTATGTTTGTCTGTGAGAAGCTATCATCCTCTCAGCAGTGTGCCTGATGGACAAACCCTTCCTAAAGAGAAACTGAGCCCCACTAAGAAGACAGTGAAAGGGTCATTGCATCATTCAGCACTGATTCATCCTAGCCTTGACTGGTATCTGATAAACTATAAATAGCCTACTGTACATTTTAATGCTTTAATCACTTTCAGACATTATATTTGTTCAAACACAGGGTGACAAAATAAAATAAAACTAAACATTGAAACCCCACTTTCTTTAGACTTGGAAATGGAGCCTCAGTGCTGCAAACAAACACCACATATCCTTTTTCAGAATTATGGGGGTTCACACAAGCACATTTAATTTGGGTTTTGTTCATTACTGGGGAGGAGATGCATCGCTATAGTCTAGAACTCTCTTCATCTTATGACTTCCACTGCTTTTTCTGAACTCTATTCTCACATTTTGTGTTCTCTGCTTAGCTCTTCCCTCTGCTTTTCACTTCGTCTTCTGTGGAAAAATCCAAAACACTTGTTACAAAATTAGCCTGTGCAATCCACCTACATACTAAGTCCTTGACATTTTCTATATTCTTACCAATCAATATTTTAACCACAGTCTATTTTCAACATATCTGACCTCTTTTAGTCCTTTATTCCATCCCTCATTCCTTTTCCTCTATGTACAAGGCACCCCCCAATAGCTAGTTTCTGTCCTCTACCTCTAAGTGTTGTTATCTATTCTCATAATTTTGCCAGACAACTTAGATAATGGAAGTTTTTTGGCAGGTTTCAACCTAATGTACATAAAACTGAAAAGGGAGTAACATACAACGAAAGAAGGAAATTAGTTAAAAGGCAAGCTCCTAATAAAACTACCCAAGAATGTGCCATGCCAACGTGCCAATGAGCTGTAATGCAGATCATGGGCACGACTGTTCCATAGAGAGCTATAAAAAACCTCCTGTAAAATAAGAGCTGCAATCCAACTGTTTACTTTTACTCAGACATGCTTAACTTTTAATCTGAATCAATCCTCTATTTTTCCCCTTGTGCTTTCCAGAGCTAGCAACCACTTCCCCAACTAACTCCATGCAAACACTCCAGCTCATCAGTCATACAACACTAGATGTCACAGAAATTGTGTGCCACTACAAACTGGCAGCTTCAGTAAAGCTAACTTGAAATGCAGCATTAATTAATGGATTTCTGCTTTTGCAACAAAAAGATGAAACCTTCAGTAAGTCACTCACCAAGTGGCTAATTTAAGCTCAAAAACAACAAAGGGGCTACTCTGAAATAAATAATGAAATTCAGATGTCTGGATGTCTGTAGCAAAGTGTTCCTTAAAAAGCAAAAAGAATATTACTATATTTGCACCTTCAGCACAGCTTTTAATTCCTCTTATTCTCCTGTCTCCTTATGTGCAGCTATGTCTTTTGTCTACCCAAAACCAAGGGAAGAGACTGGGAGACTGGTCTCTGAGTCTTCAGGTTCAGCCCACAGCTAAATCATAGCAGTTGTTTTTAAGACATTTCCTGCCTCAGCCAGCCAGCCAAAAATCCTTTTCATGTTCTCATCATGTCGAGTATTGCAACATCCTTTTCTTGGGATTTATCAAGCACAGTCTTGTCTTGCTTCAATTCACCTCAAAAGCAGCTGAAAAGATCAACACTCTCACCTTTTCTCCATCCTTTCCTTGCTTGTCCCCAAAGGAAACTGAAGCTTTTTATCCTACCTTTCAAGGCCTTCCTGATTTCTACCTATCTGTCCATCTGTGTACCTGTCCACGTAGAAAGATTAGCTCTGAGCCCCATTCAGTCTATTCTCCACCACTGTCCATCTCAGGAAGACACCTCTTGCAAAAACTCATATTTGCAAGGAACAACTATTAAATAGAAGAAAAATAATTTTGCTATCCTTTTCCAAGGATACACAACACTTTTTCCATGGTTCACAGATAAGAAACTCCCTCTCTTACCTCCTTCCCACTGCTTGAACCTTTTTGTTATCCCATGCCTTACACCCAGTGCATTCACTGTAACAGAGGGGATTGTGAGAAGGGGAAGGAGGGATTTTGCAGGCACCATATATTTACTCCATTCCAGCCATAACAGAGGCCTTCATCCATCAGTGCAGTTCCTGGACACTACAAGAATAAACAAACACTAACAGCATGTCCAGTAGACAGGCTTCTAGATCCAGGCTGTGTGTGCTCAGTCCCTCTCCAGCACAGCAAGAATTTCACAGCTCCTCTCCTTCCAGCTTCGTTCCCCTGAAGAGGATCCTCCTGGTGTTCCCAACACTCAGCTCCACTACCACTCAACACACAGAAGCAAGCAAAGTTGTAGAAAAGCTCCCTGGGGAGCTGGGGACTTGGAGCAGACCCTTACACTGATGCACCCCAGTTTCTGGCAGGGCTCCTCCCTGGCTGAGTGGGTGTCAGGAGCTCCTGTGCTTCTGGTGAAGAAGGGAAAGGATGACAGCACCCCCATAAAGTGACTCACAGCTTGCCAGAAAGCACTTTCCTATTGAGATAACGGCACTCACTGTCTTATCCACACTCTGTGACTGATTGCAGGCAAGTTCAAAGAGTCAGCGATCCTACAGCATACGCTGAGGAAAGGCAACCAGAGCCAACTTCAACTACATCACCAAAGAGGAGGAGGCAGAGTGCCACCCCATCATATTGCAATGGGAGCGGGGAGAAAGGGGTCAGGACTCCTTCCAGGGAGCACCACCTGCCAGGTTTGTAACTCCATGTAAAACAATACAAAAGCTTAAAATAAAAATTCATATCTCTGCTAGATTAAAGCAACATAGAACACTCTGCTCTTGGGAGGGGGTCCTTCTGGTATTCATTGCTGCTCTTCCAACTGAGAAAGCTGAGAACAGGTAAAGGTGAGATATAGTGAAAGGAGGCAGCAGAACACTGGAGAAAATTCAGAAGCCAA
This sequence comes from Sakesphorus luctuosus, assembly GCA_013396695.1. Classification (NCBI taxonomy): domain Eukaryota; kingdom Metazoa; phylum Chordata; class Aves; order Passeriformes; family Thamnophilidae; genus Sakesphorus; species Sakesphorus luctuosus. Next base: position 911,322 of record VWZD01013789.1, on the reverse strand, counting down.
CCACCTACTCCAGGAAGCAGCAGTGCCTGGCACAGAGCAGCACTAATCTGGCTGCTTCAGGCCAATATGGAAACAGAGAAAACCATGTAATCCTAGAGGCTGCCAGGAAATGATAGAATCACCTAGTCCAATCTCCTGCTCACAGCAGGGCTAGCTTCAAATAGCACTGCTAGACCTCAGGGCACTCTTTTCTCTGTGCCAGCCTCAGAGAGCTCATGGGTTTCAGGGCCTGAGCTGAAGTCAAATGTCTGTAGCAATTCAAATGAAACAGAAGGTCCCTTCACACCACATGAGTGCCCATAGTGCCACAATCAAGAGGACTGGGGATGTCCCCACAGTACACACAATTTGTTCCTCCACATCTTTAGCAAGATGCTGTTCACTATTTGCTGAAAAGCCAAGCAGCCCCTTCATCTGCGTGCAAGAATAAAAAGACAAAGTGTCAAGAGTCATTTGCACAATGAAGACATTGTGTCTCAGACTTCTTCTGTGCTGCAATATCAAAAACCTCAGTATGGGAAGCATTTGAGTTGACATTCAAGCACAAATAGCTTTGCTCTATTAGACTGTCTGCCACCAGAACTGACTACATCAGTCAGAATTTGAATACACTCTGACCTAGATTTTCAGAAGCTCATAAAGATGGTCATCCTCATGCACTCTCACTGATTCACTAAGGATTTGCTGCTCTAACTCTTGAAAAATTGAATAAGTATTAAAAATCAACATATATAGACAGTGTGTTGAGAATTGGACTTTGGGCAAGGATGAAAACAATTGGATTAGGGAGTGGGAACAGTAGAATTTATTTTCCACAGAAACATGTGAGCATTTATATTTTATATCACTGTTTGAATATCGGCAGGAATGTTGTAGGCAGAATGATCCAACAAAGCCAGTTAATTTCCTGGTCCTGCTGCTAAGTTTATTATTAGCCAGTGTCAACTAATGTTTTTGCAATTAATCATCTCACACTTAGTAATGTCATTTTTCCTTGTCATTATTTCAGAGTTTACTTGAAAAGCAGAGTACAATGCATACCTCACAGGAGTCTTCTACTGCTTCTTTCAGAAAGTTATCTGGCAGACCTGGGCCTCATGCTAGGTGTAATCAGAGTTCTATTGTTGTCTTACGATGATTTATGTTACAATACATTAGTGTGGAGCCATAAAAGTTGTATTTCTCATACCACAAAGATTGAAAAGTATCAAAAGTTTTCTCAAAGAAGCAAATCAGAGTTTTATGGTGGCAAAGAACTCATAATTTTTAGTGGAGAGGGGAAATGAGATGATGGTGCTGTTCTGTTTTATTTAACAGTTTTTAGTATCCTTCAAGTTTTCAAAATACAAGAGGAATGTTTCTAATTAAACTGAGTTGGTAGGGAAGGCATCTCTAACTTCTAAGTGAGAAAAAGCACTATAAGAACTCAAAAATTACTCACAGTTACAGACTACTTTCATTTTCCTTCTTGTGGGTGTCCATGTCACAACAACAAGTTATCTTAGGCAAATTCACATTAAGTGATTCTAAACAACTGTTGCAAGTCTCCTCCCCAGCCCCACTGGGGATCCAGCAGCTCACCTTAAACTATCTTCCTCCTCTTCCATGAATCACAGGGACAGGCTTGCTATTCCAATCTCCTTTTCTTCTGTACCATGCTTAGTTCTACTCCCTGTTCAAGATTTCCTTCAACTCCACATTCCTCATGACTCAGCTGGTTTTCCAATCAATATAATCCACCAGGATTTTCTTTTTCCTCCTTAAGGAAAACAGTACCATCTAAAGCTACTCAGTCTTCCACCACAGAGGCTTCTTTTCTTTTTTTTTCTTTTCTTTTTTTTTCTTTTCTTTCTCTTGTTTTTGGTCTGAGGGGGGCAGGTATTTTTGTTTCTAAAGAAAAAAAAAGACAATGATGAATACACTGTCTTCCTTCAGTCTCACACGTAAAACATCTTTAAAACTTGTGGAGCATCATTAGTAGTCTCAGCTCTGTTTCTGACCATGGTTTTTGCAGAAAGCAGTGTCTCAGGATGCTGAACTTTATGTGACTTTAAAGTTCTTTGAAATACAGGCTACCCTTCCAACAGACTGAAGCCCTACATCTCTTTAATCCAGCCCTGCCCAGCATGTTACTTGGAGTTTCTTTGCTCAGTCTCGCCCTCGTTCATGTGATCCACAGTTAGGGATTACACTGGCCTTCAGAAAGAACAGAGTTCAACAAAGGAGCTTTGTAGACCAAACTCATACAAGCTTTACTGACCTTTTCAGTAAAGAACTAACAATTAGCTTCAATTGAATTATATGTGATATTTTCTATGGGATCTAGCACCTATGGTTATGACTCCTGTCAAGTCGGAAGACATGCAATCAGAACAGATTAATCAAGCAAGAATGAAATTGCTTTGTATGTGACACAATAATTCATGGGTATAAAAACCCCCACAGCAATTAGGGTGAAAAAACTTCATCGTGTCCGCAAAATAAACACACAGGGATGATTCAGCTGCAAAATGCAGAATGACTAACTGCTTTTAAGAGTGGCACTCTGCATGGTTTTGCTCTCACTGTTAGCAAACAGAAGCAGCACTTACCGGCTTTGCTCCTGGATAATCTGCAAAGACAAAATAAGTCTCAAGTAAAATGAGCACCCAGTAGTAGAAATGTAATTATTTTCAGTGTCTGGTTTATATAAATTCAATCTACAAATTTTGCACAGCACCTTCAAAATCAACTGCATTTTTCATTCCCTCCTGATATCAAATCATTCATCTAAATAAATTAAAGGATTAAAATAGGAAATAAAACATAATAGATTTAGAAAAAATATGCATAAGTAAAAAACAGATTACTTGTGTGCGTTCCTGGTTGTTACACAACACCAGAAAAATACGTCAAAGAAATTTAAAGAAGGGGAAACATACTTCTTTTTAGTTGTAATACGAGAACATATCCTCCAGAGATGATGTCATAAATCAAATCATCACATAGGGGGTAAGTGGTTTTTTCAGAATAAAGTGAAATTTTTATTTGCTGAAAAGATGCATAGTTGGATTATTAAAAACAATGAGAAAATTTCTAGTAGTCTTGCTGGGGCTAAAAATAATTTTTTTCAAGTAACACCCCTTTATGACTTCTTTCTATTTTTCAAAACTAAATGTTTTTAATTTTGTTTACAAATTAAACAAAAATTTTGAATTAATACAAAAATTTGAAATGCCGAGAAAGAGAGCATGTAACTTTCCTTCTTAAAAAATGAAACTTAAAATATCCTACTTGATTTAATTCCAAATGACTGCTTTTCCAAGTGAGGCAATTCAAGACACAGAAAGCTCTGATTTTAATGTCATGAGTGCAGAAGTTTCTAGACAGCTCTGCACATCTGGGTACCTTACCTATCTGCCCAAGAGGAGGGAGGCCAAAATTCTGCCACTGCAGAGGCAGGTGGAGACACCAGAGCACTGTGCTCTGCTGCAACCCTGGTGCTGCCTCCCTTAGGAGCTCCCCTGCTGCCACGAAGCTGTCTCTGCAGAGACACCATGAGTTATGGCTGCCTATGCTGCTTGAGATTAGGAACAGCACAAGTTAAGGAGGAGCACAAGAGTCTGAGGGCAGAGGAAGAGTCTATGGAACTGGCCATGAGGAGCAATGAGGAGATGCTGTGGGAAAATTTCACACATTCTTCTTTACAATTCTGGACCATCACAGCAGCAGCAGCAGCATTCAACGCTCTTCAAAGCTGAATCTACACTTTCCACCCATGGCCAGCCTGTAACCTGTGATGTAATATAGATGGAGGCAATACCATAGATCTATGCAGAATATATTCAACTAAGGTTTAGCATCTGTGTTGCTCATTACTTCCTAAGGGACCAGTAATTAACATTTTCAATCAAATGAAGTCTAGTCACCTAATGGCCTCAGTGTGGAATTTTCTTCAGTTGTGCAGATCTCCAAGAAGATATTTAATTATCCTAATTTCCAGAGAAAAAAGTTCCAAAACACTATTACCTATTCAAGAAGTAAAAAGTATAATTTCATGAGTGAGCCTTTTTGTTTCAACAAGACTGACAGGGGCTAACAATACTATTCCCAAAATCCTCATAGATGAAAGGCTTTGACACACATTATCATATTGTCCTCAGTGTGTGATTAGAAGAGTTGCAAACTAACATCACTTCTGCCTGTTCTCAATTTTCATTCCATCAAAAGAAGACCCAAGAATAAAGTTGACCAAGAACCAGAAAGTTTTGGAGGCAAAATTAGCATTGCAGAGTGACATAGCATAATGGAAAAGAAGGCTGGGGGGGGAGGGAAGGGGGGTGGTGGGAAAGGTCTGAGAGAAAGAGAACTGTAAGCAAAAATATCAATATTCAACACCGAGCAATTCTCCTTACTGCAAAGGCAGAGAGAGTTAACCTTAGCCAACTGGTTATTTCCACAGATTTTGTTCTACCACCTTCTCAGTGTTGCTTGAGGTCTAACCCAGGATTTCACATGGACGGGAAACTCCCCCTTTGCCACAAAAAAATTCTGCTCTCTTTGTTCTTAAAGACTGTTATTCCCCTTCTGCATTACAAAGTTGAGAAAACCCCAAAAAACATTTCAGAACCTTGTACTTTTGAGTAAGCTTTTTTTCCCCATCCTTCCAGATTCAGATGTTAATTTCAGCGCATGGGAAACATTGCTGAATTCTCCATCAGCACTTCCTTTTTCTAAAAGAGGAGGTTTAATCTTCATTTAATCTTCATCTTGACATGTTGTAAGCCAAAACCAAGCTTCTACCTGGGGGAAAGGATTAGGCTCACTCAGTTTTGGTTTTTTTATTCCCATTCTTTCTATTCCAGATGCAAAACAACTTACATCAGCCAGGATGACACAACTTAGATCAATGCAATACCTGCAGACGAGGCAGAATGCTTTCAGAGTATTGCTCAAGCAAAGTAAGGCAGCTTGTTTCAACCAATCTCCAAAAGAGGAAGCATTTCTGGAACCAGTAACTCAATGCTCTAGACACTTGGTCAAGCTGAAAGCAAAATGCTAAAGAAATTAAATTAAGGGGGAAAAAAGGAAGAAAACGAAGAAAGCTCAAGTGTTTCCATTTTCAGATATGCTGCAGCACTTGTTCTCCCTCTGAAAATGTACTAAGGGCTGTAGGAGCAGAAGGGGAGGAAAGTATTGGAAAAGAACTGGAACTGTCCTGGGCAAGGAGGCTTTCTGGAGGTGGGGATGTAGAACTACAGAACGGGGGGGAGAGCTGGGCTGGATTAGGTAAGAGATGTACAGATACTTGAACAATCAGGTGTGGAAGGGAGAGGACAGCATGGACTGCCATGCAGAGACTGGAGGGCAGAATACTCTGTTTGGGACAGACCAATCTATTTGGATCTATGGAACAGTCTCTTCTAAGGGGAAAAAGCCATATGACCTGAATCTACATATAGCTTCCTACCACTCAGTTTTCCTTGTGGTCAGTGTCACACCATTCCCTCTCCCACAGCACTGACCAAGAGCTGCTCTTCCTTTTAGCAAAAAGAGGTCATGGCTCTGGAGTTCATCTTCCTGTGGAGAAACATAACACTGCTGAGCCATCACTAGGTCTCTTCTGCAGAACAGCTCAGTTGGGATCACGAGTTAGCTCCTGATTTTGTCACTTCAAAGAAAAACAAAGGCTATATTTCAAATCAAAGAAACTGCTTGAGAGTTGTAAATCTTCATTTCCTGTGTGTTATTGACTTTGTGAGTTACACACTACAACCACAAAAACCACAGAACCTCTGTCAGGTCCTCTTTGACATAGCAGTATCTCCAGCTACCTCCAAGTTTTCTATATTGTCTCAGAAAAGACTCACTCCTTTCCCATGTCCCCAGAGCTCACCCCACATATAGACCCCCCCTAAACATCTGGCTTGTATCTCACTTGGCCTTAAGCTAAGGAATAGAAGTACATGCTGCACTTAATCTGGAGACACATGCTTGTGTAGGACTGTCAGACTGCTTTCACACAGAGTGAACCAGGGTTGCTTCCTCCCTAAACAGGTATTTTTTTTACACCATTTTTTAAAATTATGTAAATATCTCTTGTCTCTGCCCAGTTAGTCATTTCCATAAAATGTAAGAGCACTGACTGTCTTGGGACCTCTCCTGCTCTGCTCAGTTCTGTTGTGTAACAAGTCCGCAAATTACTGGAAGACTTGGAAATACAGTGCAGTTGCGTAACCGTTGTTTTCTTCTGAAACTGAGCAAACCCCAACACTATCACCACCACACAAGTTTCAGCTGTCTTGCTTCCTGTCAGCATGTCTTCACCTGGGGAAAAAATCCTTAGGTTTCTACCGAGATTGAGCACGCATGCCCATATCCTCATGCATGCCCAGCACTGATCCCTGACAGTCCTTTTGGGAGATGTTTGTCTTTAGCTAACTACCAGCCATGACTCTGGTTTGTTGTCATCTCCAGCTTTCTTGCATCACAACTTATATACAATAGTTCTATATCTATATATATGTGGAGAGAGATACAGATATACCAAAGGACAAAGGAACAAAGCAGTAGCGCATTTAATATATACATCTATAATATTTATATGCATATGTTTGTATATAGAAATAAAATTCAGATATATATGCACGCCCACAAGCTACATCACATGTTGCTGGACAATCTCTAGAAGTGCCATACATCCATTTCTAATAATCCCATCCTGGAATGCCCACTCAAGCAGAATGAAAATGCAGTTACACCCTGAGAACCATTGACAAAGGCAGTTGGATAAAACACCAGCTACCTTTTTGTGACTTGTGTTCAAACTTTCCCTTGAAACCTAAGTTTTCTTATGCTGCTGTCAGGAATTTTTACATTGAAAGGCAGAAGTACCATGAGTACACAGCTGTAACAGTGTGAGTATTAGAGACCCACTACAACACTGGATTTTGCACCACTGTTCACATGTATTGCAACAAGGGAAACAAGCTTCTAAATGCCTCTCCTTGCCACAGCCAGCTGGAAGTTTAGTATTTACTATGTCTACATGAAAAAATCAAGAGTTGTAATAGCAACACTGGGGAATAAAAAAAAGCCCCATTACTTGTTTTGTTTGAGTGTTAGCGCTTTGTAGGTAACACACACACAACCATCACCTTTTTAGATATCTCAAAGGACCAGTTACTGCCAAGTCAAATTCAGATATCTGTATTGTGAAAGCTTTGACTAAATTCTTCTAACAAAGAAGCAAATACAGCTTTCACAAAATACACACTACATTTCTTCATCTTTGTTCAAAACTTCACTGCAGCCAACAGGATAAGTAAATTCTCAATGTAGAAGGTCCATACTATCACTTGAAACTCCTGGGAGACAGTTTTTTTCCTCTGAGGTTATGTAGCCCCTGGTACCTAGAATTTGGTCAGAGTTTCAAAATAACATTATAATAACATAAGAGTAATCAAATTAGTGCTAACTGCAATTATTAGGATCTATCAGGATTGCTAACTCTAAGAAAGAGTACTGATACTAGTACATAAGCACAAATTTATCCCATTACCCTATGATTGAGAGGTCTAAAAGAAAAGCACTGAAGCAGTAAGCTGAAATTCAATAGACAAAGGAAATAAAACAGAGAATCAGCCTGTTGTGCTGCTATGGCCGAGTGCAAGTGCCTTTCCAACAAGTTACATGCTCTGCTCTTTTGTTATCTGTCCATAGCTTTCAGAGTATAACAGTGCTCTTCTGCTAGCTATGCCAAATGTGGAGGGAAAAGAAATTCCTTCTTCTGAAAAATGGTTCAGTTACTCAAGATAAAAATCTGAGTCACAAAAAGAGGAAAAAATGCATACAGTACATTAGCTAAACTACACAATTAATCTCCAGAAAGAAAAGGAAGCAGAGCAGTAGGCTTAGAGCCCAGGTTTAACTGGAGTAGAAGGGGAGTTTTAGTTAAGAACACATCAGGATTTGTTAGAAAGCAAATAAAATAGTAAGCTCCCAGTCATGGTACTTGCAGGAGTGTTGCTACACAGACTAGTTATCTGCCAGCCACTTGCAAGCTCCAATAGTGACTTTGCTACAGCTTTGTGGTTTAGGAAATAGGCCTGCTACATAATACAAAGTCACAGTGTTATAAACTGGAAAAGCAATTCTCCACAGGTGAGTCACAGAGAACATCAGCTAGTGCTGAATCCAGGATAAGCCATGGCTGCAAGATCAAAGGAAAGACACTGGAAAAAATCAAATCCACAGAACAAGTAATTACATAATCTTTTGCTTCCCTCATCACAATAGTAGCGAAACTACTAAGCCATTATTAACCTTCTTGAGGCTCTAACTTTGGGTTAGCCCTATTCAGACTGGAATTGTTGCTGACAGGAAACTTTGACACCCTCAGGGGCTGCATCCTGCAGCTCTACATCAGCATGGCCCTGCTGACCCAACAATCATGGCCCCACTGAAGCTCCTTCCCCTCACACACCATCGAGCTGCTCAGCTTCCTCACTGGAGGACCAAGCACTTAATTTACACCCAGGGAAGGGACCACACACAGAAACATTTGAGCTTGCCCCCTTCCCCTGATATACCTGCACAACAGCAAAGTCCATTAGTTCGCAGCATTTCAGTGACACTGGGACAAACTAACTAGGACTAGGATTCAGGAGGGGAAAGTCTTCCTTCCTGCTCCTTTGAACTGAGATGAGCTGGGTTTAAGTGGGCTCCAGAGAGGCAGGTGGGAATGTAACAGGAGATTTTCCCACCCCTGGAGGAAAGACTTTGAGAGAAAACACCTGAAATGCAAAGCAGCCTGCCTGGAGCTGAGTAGAAAAGAAAAAGGGACAGAGTAAGTGCTTGGCTTCACACACATAGTTTTCCAGGACAGGTTGCGAAGGGTAAGCCTCCATTCGCAGCAGAACTTGCATATCCAATGTGTTATAGGTCCTCAACTTGCCAAAACATGGCAAACCTGGCAAAGCAGCCAGCAAGACTTGGCCAGTGTCCTTAGGGAAGATTGTCAGCAGCTGCTCAGAAGAATTTTGGGATTCCCAGTCAAAGGGAATTCCAGTGGAGAAGATTGCTAGGGTAAAAACAAAAAAAAGGCAGCTGGTAGGCATTTGCTTTTTCTATAAGCTCAGTTGGGTAGGACGCCTCTGATCCTGCACATTTATAAGCTGTAAGTGTGAGAGGAGTATGCTTGTGCAGTATTAAATCATTCCAGTGCTTAGCACCCATGTATTTTCCACGTTCATTTGTCCCAATAGCCTGACAAATTCTGTTGCCTCAGCTATTTAGATCTAGCTCTGGAAGTTTTGTTAATAAATCCCTTAAAAAGGGCTGTGCAATTACCCATAGGTGTTGTTTCTTAGGGGTATAATTTTCCACAGCTGCTGTGAATGACTGAAGAGGTGTGTAAACAGACATCCACACAATTTCGAGCAGTACTTTTTTATATTCTTTTGATAAAGAGGGTACATCATGTTCACCTTAAAAATAGATTTTCTATAACTCATCATAGATTTTGGACTACTTAATCTCCTGAATTGTTTGCTGCTAATTCTGAGGACTAATAAAAGTCCTTGCCATCTAAACTCTCCCTGGAAGTATAGGTAGACATCCTTCCGCATCCCTTTAAATCACATACCTGTAGTTTTAAAGTCTCTCTCAACAGACTGAAATCAAAACAGTCATGTTTCTGCCTGTCTGGGCTACTAACCATCCAATTAAATTGCTGGCTTTTTCATTTTCCACAAGTAAAACTGCTATCTCAAAACTGAGAGTGGAAGAGGCATCCCATGTTACACTCCATGTGCCTGTAGATTTTTTTAAACTTGATCGTATCCCTGGTGGTGTAAAAATATCTTTGCATTTATGCTGACCAAAGGTGGAGTTCCCTCTGTCAGGTCTCTGTGTTTTGTCACTGGGGGAATTTCCAGAAAGAATTTGATAATGGTAAGGAAAAGCTGTGTGTGGATGTGGAGTCTGTACCACTCCAGCAGGAAGAATCTGAGAGCTGAAAGCACCTGTGCTGTGCTGGGAAGGGTATCAGGGCAGCAATCCAACCATGCCTGACGGTACTGTGTGCTGCACCAAGGGACAGACATGGAAGTGCTTTCCCTTTCTCCGTGCCCCCTGTCCACACCTACAGCCTTGATCATGGCAGTTATTCCAGACAGGGAGACAAGGTGATTTGTAAGATTTTCAGATCTTCTCTTTAAGAAGAAGAAAGTCTGAAAAGAGGGATTAAAACCTCAACATTTACCACAGCTGAAGGGCCCTCTGCATTTCTTCTGTTCCCTTTAAAGTCTGGAATGCTTATGTTGGTTGGTTTTGGGGTGGGGAGTTGAGCTTTTCTTCTGTAAGCAACTTCAAATTTCCGTAAATCAGAAACACATTTCAGTTTTGGAAAACCATTGTTGGGCCTTTGCTTTTTACAAGAAAACCTTACTGTAAACACAGACTGTGCTACAAAGACCTTTCAGGTTGGATTGTAATAAACAATGCGGACCAGCGTCAATATTTGAGCACCCAGCGCCAGGGTCTTTGACGCAATGTAAATGTAAATGTGATACTCAGTTTGCACTGATTAGTTTCTCCACCAAGGAAATCTGTGGATAAATCCACTGGGGGTTTGTATTTTGGGACAGTCAAAGACAGCTGATTTTTTCAGCTACAGAACTGTAACTGGTTCTCAAAGGGTTGCATGGATGAAGGCAAGTAATAGCAGAAACTTAATACTTGCGCATGAAAGCAAGAATAAGTAAAACTGCTGAACTGACTGTTGAGTCCACTAAGATAAAGCCACATCAAAGAGTTATTCACTCCCTCCTGTGATATTGAGGGGCAACAGAAGACAATTGTTTTGTTATTACAAATTATTTTAAAAGTAATTTAGAGATAGCATAGCCCAAAGAGATGCTAGGTTTTCATTTAATCTAGATAACACACTAGATTAACCGTATCACTAAATCCATTAATGATACAGATTAATTTTCAAATCATAAAATTCATAGGAAATCATATTTCTATACTGTAGACTGTGTTGGTTTTCTCTTGTAAAGTACTTGTACTTGCCCAACATGAGGGAGACTCAAGCCTTTCCTAGAGCTGAATGGCTATAAACATCATGTGCTCACTCCAATACACCTGTGGAGCACATTTTCCAGTGGTGCTGAGAACACACCCACTAAGTAAAAAACCTGTCCATTTACAGTTGTATATACTGTTAAATCGAAATTGCCAAAGTGAGTATCATTTGAAAGACTCAGCCTAAATTTTAAAAGTGTAGTACTAAATTGCCAGTGAGAATTTGGGAACTTCTGCAATTCATAAAATCAGATTAAGAGTTCAATATTTCATCATGTGTCTAAGAACTAAGATACACAAACAAAGAGAAATAAATAAAATCTTATTTCTTTGAGACTTCTTACATTTTAAAGATATAAAATGGATAACAGCAGCATTAAAAATTTTCATTTTATAGATTCCAGGGTCTCTGCAAACATCCCCCATTTACTCACAAGTAATCACAATTTAGCTTTTGGTGGATGAGATAGGAAGTCTGTGTGGCACATCATGTCACATTATAATGAGGAAGGAAGCTAGGAGAATTTTGGAACAAAAGAGAGAAAGTTGGTTTTGGTTTTCTTACACAAATGCTTACAAGTGAGTGTCATGCCTTTCCATATTTCTGGTAAAGACTTGTGGTAAAGACCATGGGGAAATGTAAATATAGGAAGTAACATCTGAAAAGTTCTCTTTTAAAATCTCAGCTCTACCAATACATAGAACTTGCTGTCCTCTCACACTCAGTGGCACAGTACATGCTGAACTTTCAATGAAAACAGGAAAAACCGCAACCTTTATTTGCTTTATCTTCAGTATATGTTTTCATCTACATTTTTCTTTTCATTGAATTGCAAAGGCCTGAAGTTACATGTTTATTTGGGTCTTCTTTGGGTCATGAGTTTTTCTCATACACCCATCTAAACTTAGGCTATTTTACACTGTTACAGAAACTGCTTCAAAATACACAAAATACGCAAATGGATTCAACGGGAGTTTAGAACTTAAGTTACCTTCAAAAGCATTAAAGAAATAAGGACAAGGTATGCAATGATTATAGCATGATGATGAAATACAGATGTTTCTAGCATGGGATTCAAAGAAACCATTCATGACATATATATGTCAAATTTTCATTTGACATCTTTTATATATATCAAATTTTCATTTGACACCTTTTTTTTCTTTTTTAGTATTCCAAATTCTTTCAATAATGAGCCTTTAAATTGAGATTCCAGGTCTGATTGAGTAGAGGTTATGTACAGATATAACCTGGGGGAAATTCTATATTTGAGGAAATGCATTCTTGGTGTGTGTCTGATGTTATTCAACTGATAAGAATGTGAGGGAGAAAGGAGTAGGCAGGATCATCATGTGGTTCATTGCCTTCTTCCATTATCAGTTTGATCATCCTCAGTGCTGTTATGTTACACTGTCAATGCCAAATGAGACTGTTATCTCACTTGACTTGAAAACAGCAAGCACGGTTTTGCCTGCAGCTGACTAGAACTCTCGCCAGGAATAAAGCACTTTTTATATCAACCTCTTAAGCTTCATACAAAAAGCAGAATAATCCCCATGGGTTCAGTTACAACTTTTCTTGTGGGTTTTGCTCACAGGCTTTCTATAGCAACATATCAAAGTACCAGTTAGCCTTAACCTTGCTTATTTAGAGAGTCAATAATACATGAAACAGACTGTTATAGTGTATAGTTACAATATATAGTATAAGGTATAACTCATTGAAACCACAGATTATCCTCGCCAGATGCTCAGTATTTGCCAAGCTGAATTAAGTGGGATTTCTAGAACTGAAAGGATAATTTTGGGATACCTCAAATTAGCTAAAAAGCTCTAAGAAATAAGAAAATGTATATTGCCTCCTGTTTGGGGAGAAAATAAAGAATACCTCCCTCTCTTTCTAGAACACACTAAAATACTTAAGATTACAATCCTCAGAAATATTGGGAATTCCTACTTACAGCTGAATAGTTAAATGGCAAAGATCCCAGTCTTGTATTCCTTTAAGCCTGTTTTTGCTCTCGGTATGTGTCATGTTCTTACCATGGAAAAGAAGGGTTGCTCTTCTGTGCTATCCAGAGAGCAGAGGGAGTAGTTAAGTACTAAGATTGCAGCAGTTTGTACTGTTTATGAAGATGCTTATGAAAATTATTTCCTGTTACCAAAAACATACAGTGTTCACAAGTGCTGCTGCTTTGTAAGATCACATCACTGGAAATACTAAGGGCTCTCTCTTCTCCTGGACAAACAGCCTCTGTAAGGTCATGCAACCCTCTAGACATAACATACGGACAAAGACATTTTTGGACAATGATGTGTAAATGTTCTTTGCTCACTTTCTACATTATTTGCACTTTCTCTGTTTCCATCATTATTCTGAGAAGTTTATTAGTAATACAGTGTGGATGACTATGAGCATTAAAATGTTATGTAGTGGACATTAGAAGTCCATGTTGATCTCTGCTAAATGAGACATTGCAGACTTACTTTTTTCTTCATGCTTAATTCTTCCAGTGTGACTTCTGTGAGACTACATTTTGATCTTTTATATATAACCACTCTTCTAGTAACAAGTAGCCATTTTGTTCTACAGCTCAGGATCCTGAAAGGTTTGATTTTATTCCTCTGAAATATGATTGAAGGAATCATCTACTTTGTAGAAAACCTATTTACATTCCTCCCCAGGTTTTTGCATGCAAGTAGCAATTAATTGATGTGGTTGTGAAGGACCAATGCTTCCTTTTATTAAGGGGCTGTTTAACATTTTGCTCTCACACCACAAATTTAATGAAAATTATCCAAGCTTCTCAAAATCATAATAATAAAATTTCACCATGGCTTTTTAAACTGCATGCTTCAATATTGTGTTTCTATAACATTGAAAACTATTTTAAAATAACATATGACTGGATAAAAAGTGAAATGGTTTACTTTGAAATAATATTATGACATATTAATAATAAAAGTCTGCAACTCTGAAATTGAAGTGGATGTCAGTCTCTTTTTCCAGGTAACAAGGGAAAGGACAAGAGGAAATGGCCTCAATTTGCAGCAGGGCAGATTTAGATTGGATATTACGCAAAATTTCTTCCCCAAAAGGGTTGTCAAGCATTGGAAGAAGCTGCCCAGGGAAGTGGCTGATTAACCATCCCTGAAGGTATTTAGAGGATGTGTAAATGTGGCACTCAGGGACACGGTTTAGTGGTAGATTTGGCAGTGTTAGGGTAATGGTTGGACTCGATCTTAGAGGTCTTTTCCAACCTAAACAATTCTATGATTCTAGAATTCAAATCAATGACACTTATGCAAAAGGAATCATACCTGTTCCTAATATGAATAGAGGAATGAATAAAATGAAAAATAATATGGTTTTAAAAGAATGACCATATTTATTTTCTATTAAAAACAGACAGTATATTAAGGTTGAAAATATAAATATCAAAATTATTGCACAGTTAGACAACAACCCTATTTTAGCAACAATATTTTACATCATTGCACAATAATATGCTCCAGCAGATTAAACTCTACAAAAATACCATGATGTGTAGCTTTTCTGTTTACATCATAAATCATCCTACAACAGTAAGATAATTGTTTTGGCGTATGTATAAAACATCATACAGTAACATGATACATGCTTTATGAAAGCTGGCAAGAAGGAGAAAAGAGAGAATGTCTCTTAATGCTTCCCTTAAGCCTTTGACTCAAATTTAAGCAACAGATATTTACCTTCCCATTTGCAGTCATTTAACACAGGCAGTCCCAAGTACACATACAAATACAGATATATTAAAAGGATTTTTTATAAATAGCTATTGCTTTAACAGGCAGCTTCAAATATACAATCTTCAGTATATCTTTAAAAAAATAGTGTCCCAGTTCAATCTATAAAAAATAAGAGTTTGTCCACAGTTATACATTCTTAATTAGAATGTGACTCTGTGAATGTCCCGAAGAGTTTGTCCCAGTGGGTGAAGTAAGGAGCATAGTTTGATTTGAATTTCAGATGGTGGAGA
The DNA here is from genome assembly GCA_013396695.1 of Sakesphorus luctuosus. Classification (NCBI taxonomy): domain Eukaryota; kingdom Metazoa; phylum Chordata; class Aves; order Passeriformes; family Thamnophilidae; genus Sakesphorus; species Sakesphorus luctuosus. Next base: position 896,236 of record VWZD01013789.1, on the reverse strand, counting down.
TCATGATGTGGTGCTCCTCCATACAAACCAAAAGGCACAAGTCGGTGAGTTGACCATGGAAGATCGTACCCCGAATGGTCCTCCACTGACAAAAAAATATTCACAAGGAAGAAAATCATTTCTGTCAAAGGATGGCATCTGAGGAGCAGTGGGTTAATAGCAGCAAAAAATCCCAGTGAGAGCAACTCCCATACACTGGAATACTGTGTAGTAAGGGCAAACGTTGACACATGCTTGTGATGCACCTTGTGGAAGGTCTTGTAGAGCCAAGGCACCTTGTGATGAAGCAAATGCCACAGGAAGTACTCAAAATCAAACAGCAGCAGACAAAGTGTTACTTGCAGCAGGACCTCAGGCAGCTCTGGAGCTATCACTGGTAGATTCATCGGTCTCCAGTACCAGTGGAGAAACGTCACCGGGAAGATCAAAACGACATGGTGATACACACTTTGAATAATGCAAGGCACCATCATTCCAGGAGTTGGATAGTTCTGTGGCTGGATTTTGTATTTTCTCAAGTTTGGTAGTCTAATGCTTAAAAAGTCCAGTGCAATATATGGCAGACAGAAAGCCATGTATGCTGTAAAAGAAAACAGCACTGGAAAAAACGGTGACTTGATCAATGGCTCCTTTGCTGTGACAAAGTCCCAAAGAGACTGTAGGCACAACCTGTCCCGACGTCCCTCCATAGTGTAGCGGAGCAGCACTCCCTCTGGCAGGCTGCAGTTCATGTTGATTGCAGTCTGGGAGGTCTGTAAATCCCGCAGCCTTTATCTGCTCAAGGAATAACTCCGCCCATCAGAAATCCTCCTTACATAGTAATACAGCTTTAAAGAGGAAGTCCCTTTCCTGTTATACAAGGGTGATATAATGCATGACAATCTCAGAACAGAATTAGCTGACCAAAGTAATCATAGAGCTCTACAAGAGACTTGCAAAGTAGGAAAAACAAGCAGAAGTGCAGAACTCTAATACTGGAATTCAGAGAAAGAGGGTTGGAACATTTTCCACTCTGCTTATTGCAGACACTTGAAAAATTGCTGTCTCTTATTAATTTTAATCATCATCCTTCATTATCTTTTTGCCTCTATAGATAAGGAAATACAAATTACTTTTTTTTTTATTTTTATGTGACTGTTACCAAAGATGTATGGGTACCTAAACACCTGGTCTGACCTGTGGATATGTGCTGGGTAATGGATGTGTGCAAATATGTATTTTCTTAATGATCCCTTGGTTATACAATAGGCTTGGCCAAAACCTTAAGGAGATCTACACTATGGTTCCAGTCTGAATGTGGTGGCTGTGACTTATCTCCATCTACTTTTGAGGTCATGTTCTCCTTCATGCACTTTCACCTGACATGGAAAAATTCTTGACTAGATGTAAAATTAAGCCAAAAACTTTTGAAGAACAAAATATCTCCCTGCTGCAGAGAAGAATACAAGGTAAAATCTCACTACGCTTCCAGACACTCAGTGACAAGTATTATTACATTATTATAATATTCACTCCACATCTCAACAGCTTTTTCAGGAAGATGCTATGGAAATGATCCTTTACCCAAGTATCAATCTAATGTAAGCAATTAAAAGTACCAGTTAGATCCATATCCTTTAAAGGATCTTCCTTTGACTACAGCCAAGCACATCATAGAGAAAAGCTAGCAAGCTTAACTCCAAACATTTCTGACTTGCTAAAAATATTTTAGGGGTAGACATGGAATTTTTGATTTAACCATTAAGACATCACTTCTTTTGTGCTTTTAGAAAAAGAAAAACAAAGCTTTGAACATTTAGGGAAACAAAGCTTGCCATCAGCTTCCTATGAACTCACTTCTTTTGTAGACATAGCATTTATTCTACTATTGGAAATGAGCTCAACTTCCTGGATGACTTTATTAGCTTGTTCAGATGATTTTAGTACTTTGCTAATCAGAAATCTGGTGGGGGAAACGGGAGATAAAATTTCCTAGCTTCTCAATAATTAAGAATGATTAATTAGCAGTGATCTTTTCTGAATTTGCATGAACTTGTAACACTTCAGTTTGTTTTCAGTCACAACTGTTCACAATAGATTCTGCTCAAGATCTTGCTCTCTTCTTAGGCTTCAAGGGGTGTGCTGAAACAGTAACATTACCTGTGCTATTACTCAGGCAATAGAAGTTCTTTGTTGGAGGCAGGTCTGTTCCACTATATTTTGGAAATAAATTCAGATTCTATGTTGTGAGATTCAGATTCTATGTTGTGAGACTGCTCTGTTGAATTCAATTAATTCTGTTAATTGTAGTGAAATTAAAACCCAGTGAGAGACACCAATCTAAAAGATTAGGATCTATATCGAAGAGCCTCATTTCAATCTTCTGACTGTATTTTATTCTGACCTCTATTTCACAATAAAGGCATGAAAAATGAATTTGTAACACAATCAGCATCTGGGTGTGAGAATAGTCACGTGATTTCTGCTGATTTATACAACTACAATCAGAAATTAAATCTCCTAGATTGGATATGATTCTTTATTTTATTAGAATTATGCAGGGACTAAATTTATTCTATATTGTATTCCAAATCTTCCTAAAGGGAGATTGACAAAACTGCTCAGCTGTTTTAAAGACACTCCTCTGACTAATCCCTACAGCCATGAGAAGTCTCAAGTTTTAGAACCATAGCTGCCTACAAGCTAAACTTTAAAGAATAGGCGTTTTGCCTGCAGTTTAGGTCATAGAAAAATATTCTGAGGTCCCTTAAGGAAAGAAAATGGAATTCTGCAGTCCTGTTACTAGCATATCATCTGCAACATAAAACCCAGGCAAGGCACAAGAGAGCAGCACTTACCTGGGGGACTGGCGCCGCCCTGAGTCGGGACTGCACCGAGCCCGGTGCCGCGGGAATGGGCTTCTCCGGGGAGAACGGGCCCCGCAGCGGGAATGGGCTTCTCCGCAGGAATGGGCTTCTCCGCAGTAACGGGCTCCGCCGCACAGCTGCCCGCGCTGGGGGCCCGGCCCCGCTCAGCGAGTGGCTGCGCTCGGGAGAATAAATCCTCACGCATCAGAGAGGGCAAACCCTCATCCTCCAGAAAGCGTGTCCACGTCCTTTGGTTCAGCCACCAAAATGCACTTACAACGTATCTCCGTTCCGCTGCCTCCAGTTTCTTGGTCAGTGCTAGGTATAACATGAAGAAAAGACTAAGTACACACAAATCCTTTCTGTACCTAATTCAGCAATACAACCCCAGCTTTTTTTTCACTCAACTTACAATGCTGCCAAACTTTCCCATGTGTTACAAGAATCTAAATGATTCTTTCAAAAGCTCGAGACTCCCGCTACATAGTTTAGGTTTAAGGGCACATAGCTTGGAATGAGGCCCCACAAAGGGTCTTAAATAGATTCCACATGAGCACAAGACACAAGCAGCTATCCCAGGCTGCGCTGTTAGGTACAAGCTGTAAGGTAAACAGCAAAACACTACTGTGGGTAGGAAAATGAGGAAAAGTTAGCAGAAATCTAGGAATCAACATACGGAAATTAATACAACAACAGAGGGGAAAATTCTTCTTTCCTCCTCTTCTCCCCCCTGTAGGGTAAGATTATTGTTGTAACAGAGGTAAGGCAACATCTCAGTGTATGCTGAGCCTTTTAAGGGGAAAAATGGGGAAGAAGGATGGTGACTTGCTCAGACCAGGGTCGGGGAAGCAGGGCAGTCACCAGAGCAGAGGAAAGCAGTGACAATGCCCGCTCTCGTTTTAGAAGGAATTGTTACCATGCTGCGCACCCCCGGTCAGACTGTGGTCCTCCCGTCCTGCCTCCCCCATCCCGGGGCTCGGGACGCTCCGCCCCGGCGCGGCTCCCGCTGCAGCAGCGCCCCCCCGCGCCCACCGCACCCCGGTAACCGCCGGCGGAAACGCTCCCTGGGTCACATCTTCAGCCGTGACACACTGTACACTGCCCTGCGGCAGGACAAAACGCGGGGAGGCACGAGTCTCTCACAGGCCTTAGAGGTGTTCGGGTTTGCAGAAGGAGCTTGGCATAGTTACATCTTTTAAGCTTTTTCATAGGCTGGACTCAATGACCTTAAAGGTCTTTTCCAGGCCAAATGATTCTATTATTCTAACCTACAGCCCCCTTCTGTTTAATTATTCTGTACATTCAAGTGCAAGATCTGGATACAAAGAGACATGAGACTCTTCTCTTCACATTCCAGGTAAGTGGCTTGAACCCTGAGACCATGGACATGCTGAGAATTGAGAATGAAGAACACACATTCCTCTTCAGTTTTGATTAAAAACTTTAGCCTAAACACAAAATACGTAACAGGACTAACACATTTTCTTTATCAAATTCTTAATCGCCCTCTCCCCAACTAAGCTTAACTCTGTTTTACCACCTCTTCCTATGCTGAGGTATTTCTATGTTGCTTGAGTTGATGCATATCAACTTTTGTCAGTTTTATCACTAGCCATGAAATCGTTACTAGTGTAAAAATGTTCTGTCTGGAGCTAGTGAATCATTCAGTACACTCCACTAACATATACACACTACCATCTTAGGCCTTCTGCATGAAATGAACAGTGTGAATGTACTTTCAGATGACTACAAAAAAAATCCAAGCACAACACGAGGACAAAAACATTTGTCTTCATGCCTGCGTTATTCCTTGTATGTCCAATTGTTGTATTTCTCCAAGTCAAAGCCCTGGATCGTGTATTATCTTCAGATGCACACAGGTCTGTGAGTCTGACAATGTATCAGCTGAACAGGGACTACTTTCTTCTGGCTTTCTAGCAAAGTTTGATCACATCACTAAATCCTGAGACCATCAGCAGAAGCTGTCCAATGCCCTCTGTTGAACTAGTGGACTTTTGTATTACCCAAAGCTTATGTTCAACTAACCTTCCGCATCACGTATATACACACACATAACACACAGATGGCTATAGAACAGGCACTAAGTATGTAGGATCTGCTTAGAAAAAAAAAAAGTACCATTCATCACTGCTGATTCTTATTAGACCAAGCTTCTCCCTCTTCTCCTCTGTGACTAGACTTAGCTTTCTGGATTCTGTCCCAAAGATTCATGTGCATTCACAAAACAGGAAGTGAAACACACCACACCACTGTAAACGCCAAGCAGGTCGCATATTTATTGAAATATCTCAAGCATAATAAACATGATGCACATGGCTCTTGCCATATCACATACCCTCAGAACTGCTAAGTTCAAAACCTTGGATTCCTACAGAAGCTTCCTTTCAGCACAGCAAGGGGAAGCAATTCTGGCTGATACAAATATAATGCAAACTTAGAGGTTCTGCAAGGAATTACAACCAAAATACCCTGAACAAATGAACCACTTTTTCCTTAAACAACACCTGACAATTCCCTGAGTCTGAATAGGAATAAAATAAACCCAAACGAACAAGCCCTAATTTATGGCTTAGGTATATTTTTGCTATTTTTTTTTCTTTTTATAAAAAAGTTTGCCTCAGTTTAGAATGCATTGTTTCCTATGCCATGTAGAAAGGCTCTTTAACCTATTGGGATTACAGACAGAAATCTGGGTTGAATCCAACCATGGCACAGAAACTATCATCTTACACTGAGGCAATCAACTCTGAAGCATGTTCATTTGGCGTGGAACTTTCAGGCATCTGAGAGGAGCCAAAGTCCTCAGTATAGTAAATAGAAAGAGTTCCAAGTCAGAACCCTGAGGCGGATGTGAATCCTCTTCCCCATTAAATGGGTACATAGGCCCAGTTTGAAGTGAAAACTGAGACAAATGGAACTGTCAGACTTCTCCAGGCTGTTGTATAGTTCCTGAACACACACGTGGGGAGCCCCATATAAGCAGTTAAGAAGTAAACAGATCTTCAAAGCAGCAGATGATTAAGGGGGCAAGTCCACACAATTAAGTCACTCAAGCTGTAGAATTAATGCTTTGGCTCTTCTCTCACCAGTAGTATGCTGGGAGAGCATGTTTTCAAGTTAGTGGTCAGTGCAAAATGCAAGTATGTTACATCATTCTCCTTGAAAGCCATAACCTGTTGACAAAGTTAACCGAAAGTGGTTTTCTCTGAACCACTACTCTTGTTCCAGGAATCTACGAGGGCAAATAACAACCTGTACCCGTAGCTGGTATGTGAAACATGAAAGACTTCAGGGACACCATTCAATCAAGAAAATGCAGCAATGAATCAGTCCCAGCAGTCATCTCTGGCTCCATGACAGTTCTTCTGGGCAGTATTGAAAAAGAATGTAATTTCATGTCATTAGCTTTTATGTCTGGCTAAACCAGTAACACAGCAAAAAGTCACTAAGTGCTTTGTCAAGTGCCAGCACCAAATGGGTCACTGCAGTACAAGGAGTACTCCTGACAGGTACTCAGAAAGGGCAACATACTGAGAAATGGCAGTGTTTTAGGCACAGTGAAATACTTACTGTTTTAATTTTCAAGCACCTGCAGTGCTGAGTGGACTAACTTGTCTTTCAGACATGTCACTAAATTTCTGTGCACATGACATAGTCCTTTTGTGCTAAGTCCTACTGCTGTGTTTTGAGTACCATGCCACTGTGTGCAAAATCAGCAGAATACTATGAGGAGAGAGAAATAATACTGAGAAAAAACAACCAAATAAGAATTCAATTCAGAATACATTGCTGGCATTTTAAAAATGCATCATATTAAAATTGTAGCATTATTGCCAGTAAAGTGTATTTTCCAAAAAGAAGACAAATTCTTGGTGAAGTAATACTCTGAAATACCGTATCAGTTTAGAGATACTTCCTAATCATGTTAATTATTTCATTATACATGCGGTAAGGTGCATCAAGGCCCCAGATGAAATCCAAATGCTCCCATTCTGGAATTTTTTTGTGGTAAACCAAATTTGTGATCTGAGTGAGCAGCATAGCAACATCCTTTGGGTCCGCCAGCCAGTCCTGTCCACCAGTCCACACCGCAGTTGGTACAGTCATCTCTTTTATTTTGTAGAAAGGGGGAGTAGACTGAGGAGGGGCAAAGTGAAAACAAAAGTATTAGAAAACCTTCAGTATGAGTCTACTCTGCAGCGTCACATATTAGCAACTGCAAGAATGCGTTAGATTCTCATTTTCTCTTCTGGTCAGCTAGAGATGGAGGTGGAGTCCTGACTCAACCAAAAATGTAACTGTAAGAGTCCTGCAATATTACAGCATGTGTAATGGTAAAGACAGCAGGGTAGCAGAAGTCTCAGAGAATGCATCCTGCTCAAGGTATTTCTGAACCCTAACCTAAGACCAACATGACTGCTACTCTGAAAGTATGATACTGCAATATTTCACAGTCACTAAAGAGACAAAGGGCAAAATATTTTTGGTATTGTATGCTGCATAAAAGTTAAACAGGCTAAAGATAAGCAATACACATGAAATGACAGTCTGTGCCTAATTTTGACAAGTGCAGGGGATCTCATGATGTAGGCTGGCAGGACTTCCCCTCAAGAAAGACTGTGCCTCCACAACTTTGTATCCAAGTGTGAGCTCCATACTGACCTAGGAGTACAGTCCTGTCTGATTCCCCGTTTTTTGGGTTTGTTGGTTTTGTTGTTGTTGTTGTTGTTGTTTTTTATTATTTTTGAAAAAGCAGATCTCCAATCTGGTTACTGGGTAGCACTAATGGCTTTTGAGCAGCATAAACACAGCACCCAGAGAAGCACCCAAGGACTACTTTTTGTAACACTCAAGAATTGTATTTATAAAAGATGCCTACCTGGTTGTAGTGAGCCATATTTGCAGCCTTACTTCCCCAGTCATAAGCTTTGAGTTCTCCAGTTTTCACAGCCTAGAAATAAACAAATACACATACAAAGAACTGCAACATTACCACAAGAATTAAGAAGTGTAGGTCACCTGGAGAACTGCCAATGGCAACCAACACAAGCAACAGCAGAATGCCAAGTATTACCACGAGCAAGTGTCACTGCTTTGCCCAGTGTCACAGGAGTGAGAAACATTAACATTCAATACTATTAGACTTTGCCCCTTAAACGCCACTCTCTCTCATAGCAGTGGTAGAAAAGATTAAGAGAAACAGTTTTACTGTATCCAAAGCCAAGATGTGGCAACTCCGTGCTAACTTCTGATACATCTACCTTGCTGTCTAAGTGTGCATAAACACACCATGGAGCTTTCTCAGAAAGTCTACTCTGCATGATTTACCATCTAGTTTTGAGAAACAGAAGTCTATATAACACAGATCTGGAAAAAACCTCAAATCTTCACAAATTGCTTTCCAAGCCAAAAGTAGAGCAGCCTTGTACAACAGAACACATTGCTTCTGATCAGGTGGCCAAGCCCAGCCACAAGATCACAGGTGGCACTGATCCCTGCTTCCATAGCAAATGTCTCATTTGCCAGCCTGCTAAGCAAGCTTCAGGCACAACAGCATCATAGGCATGAAACTGTGCATTGAGATGAAATTCAAAATATACTAATAAAATATAAAATTAAGCCCAACAGAAATTAGTAGAAAACCTACTGCTTTTCACTGGCTAAAAATACAACTTGTATTTAAAACAGGGTTTGCTAAAAGGGAAATAAATACTTGTTACAGCATCTCTCTGAGTTAAGTTATTCTGTTTTATTTTTTGTTGGCCTGATGTACTTACAGTTAGCATATTTTCAAAGAAATAGGGAAGACTGATGAGCCAGCTTAAGCCCTTACCATGAAAGCAGCAAGAACCTGCTGTTCTTCTGACAACTGGTAGTTCCAAATGTTCACTGGGGTTACACTGCATATATAATTCTGGTATTTTATTCCATTTAAATATCAGAGACATCAATATTCTACAAAAAAGCTAGTCATGGACATTTCAGATTCCAGAAACTCTACCTGGCTCCAGTGGATCATGTTTTGGACAGATGTTCCCGCAGGGCAATGTGTTGAATACACATCCACTCGGCTCTGCAACAAGATAATTAGCAAGGTTTACTTCTGACTGTGCATCAGTTCTACCCATTGGCCCTTCCTGAACAACTAACAGAAACTATTCCATTCCTCTTAAAAGTGTTACAAACAAAAGTTAACTGGACCCACAGATACAGATGAGATATAAGGTTTGGGGGATTAACTACAATTAACTGCAGAACGCTAAAGCTGAATTTTACATCTAATAATGATATCCCTTAAGTTTTTATGTATTTAGAAAAAAAAATGCTCATATTATAAGAATTGGGAGCACATTAACTAATATCTAAATGGACATTCAGAAAAAACTTCTGCTACTCACACTTAAACTAGCAGCTGCCAGACCAAAGTGACTCAGAACTTCATACACTTTTTATTTGGAAGTACAAAATAGCAAGGGGAAACTAAAATCCTGACAGAAGAAAAATATTATCAACCATTAAACCCATGAAAACTGTATGCGTTGGGCAAGGAAACATCAAAAAACTACTTTTTACCTTGATGTAAAGTACCAAAAAATTATGGTTTTGCACACAGAATGATAAAAATGTTATCTTGCTGCAATAGAAAAATTCTCAGCCTTCATCTACCAGTGGTTAAACTGATACCAGCTTCTACTGATTCCAGAGAGCTGGAAACACTTGAAGAAGCACTAGGAAAAAAATGCAGTCTCATGCCACTTGCTGTTAACCAGCTTTTAGATAACAAAACAAGTTCTGTGAACAACTCCTTTGAAACCAGAGATGCAGATGAAGCCATCAGCAGGGTCAGAAACTGGTCCCAAAGAAAGTAATTGCACACATTCACCAAGAGATCAGAAAACTTCAACAGTATTCTTAAAAACAGTTGAAAGCTGTATCTTTATTCCTTGCTTCCTTGCAAGGAAGTAAATACTTGTCCCATCATATTAATTAATATCTCTTATCCTCTTCCTCAACAGATCTAAAATAATGTATTTTGGATTTCCAGTAACATTTTAAAAGGTTAATTCTATCCACCCCAACTTAGCAACTAATCTATACCAAGGAGAGACATTCATCTAAATTCCATATGATGAAGGCAGCATTAGTGGTTTGCTAATCACACTAAAGGTCCATCAGTACAGTGACACAGTCATTACTGTCTTAGAGTTCATCATAATTTAGTTACTAAAAAAAGTCACTAAAACACACCATATTCAAGTTTCTCTCATTAAAACCACACAGAACAAAGAATAAGTTGCCACAAAGGTCATCAAGAATTCTGTGGGTGCAAACATGGGTAGCAAGCCACTTCAGCACAGAGTTCTGCGGGAGGAATTGTTTCTTTCCAAACATGTCCTACAAAATAACAAACAGGACAAACATGTAATTGCACAGAATGACCTGTTTTCAGATTTTACATTACAACATTCTTCATGTAATTATTTCCATTTGCACTGGTGACGAGTGTCCTATGAAAACGATTTATGTCCTTATCAGCCTTGTTTACAGTGCCATGAAAATGTCACAGTTGGTGCTTCTGCTACAAAGCGTGCAGTCCATTACCGCTCAAAAACTACACAGGAACTGGGAAAATCTTGCAAGAATTCCAAACCTAACCTCAAATTCAAATAAAATTTAAATTCAGTATTTTACAGGAGTACTGTACAGCTTCTTGTCATTAGAATTGTTTAGGGTTAAAGTATGCTAAGCTTTGTACTTGCAACTTCCTCTCTTCAAATCATGAGACAAAACCATGTTGCATGAGCTGTGGTGACCACTTCTCTTGATGGATATTTTTTAAACGTTCAAGGATTTTAAAATGGCCCACCAAGAACTTCCTTAAAAGTGACACAGCTCTTTAAAAATGACTGACCCGTGGGTTTGTCACTGTGAGGTACTTCATGCACTCCAGTGTTTTGCAAGTCATCATGAGAATCAAGTTCCTCAGCACAACATGGACATCTGCACAGGGAACTGATCAGCCATTAGTCTCACTAGACAAAGTTCATTATGCAAGAAACAGGAGATCACAATTGTCAGTGTCACTTTTATGTTAACTGCCTTTGGAGAAGGGAATTAATAATGCAGACACATTAAATCAGTACAAGGTACATCAAAGGAGGGTTTATCTCATAGAACAAACAGCTCTGTATGGGAAACTCCGTGGGTGGTGGCAAGAAAGCATGGTTAAAAGTGACACACAGCAGGATGTTCACTGTCTGACTTCAGGCACTTACTGCAGCCTGCCTACATTACCCTTGATGTTAATGGGGAAAAGGTAAACCCCTCCAGAGGATGATTCACAGCATCTAAATAAAGCTGCTGCTCTTAATCACCCTCTGAAGGACCACCTTCCAATATTAGATGGTTAATTGTGAAACAAATCTGTTAAAGTGTATGATAACTCAGAAGTATTATGTATAAAGGTATCATATGACTCTTCTAAAACAGAGCAACTATTTAATTAATCGAGATTTCAGTAGCTTAAATTCTAGAAAAATGTTAAAACATAATTTTATTCCATCTATTAAGTTGTTAATTGTAAGACACTACTTTAAACAGATGCAAATTGTCTCACTAGACAGTAATAAAGCTAGAGAAGCCACTGCTAACTTCAAAAGCATCATTATGGTAAAACTGACCCAGAATTCTTGTCATATGTTACTCTCTAATCCACAGCTATTAACATTCTTTGCTGTGCTATTTTCAACTAGAAAGGGGCGTACCTCATTTGGCTTAAAACTTGGCTTATTTACATGCAAATACAAACCTTGAATAGCAGGTCAGGAAACACTCCCAATTTTACAAGAGGGCTAGTGGCAAACTTGACTGTAGCTACTGGAGCCAAGGCAAAGAACATTTTGATTTTCTTAGCCAGCTGTGGCAAAGTTGAAAAAGCGGCAAAAGCTGTAAATAATGTAAGAAGAATTAACAAACCTCACTAACACAAGTTAGATGAGAATTCTACCTGGCAACAACTCTACAAAAAATCTATGAAAAAGTGTGCAAAAGTATTTTTATTTAATAGTTTGACTGTAGCACCCAGGATCAGTTTAGATAATGAAAACTAATCTAGTTACTACGAAACTCAAATGCAGCAATTCAGAAGGACTGTTTTCCTCCAAAAAGCAAATTAATGCTTACTAACCCAACATGTCTAATTCTTTCTATGAGATCGAAAGTACATGAGCCAGGCCTCACATACAGCAAAATACTCTAGAAATGGGCATCTTAATTGTATGTGTCTTATGAGTCTAATTTTATTATGCATAGTTTATCAAATTGTTTTAATAGAAGTCATACTGCTGGCTACCCATTGCTTCAATTTATCTTTTCAACAGCCTTCCACTTTTAAGTAAACGCAAAAGTTTAAGTCTCTTCATTTTAATGCTGATGAATATTCCAGGAATTAGCTAAAACCCAGAAGCAGATTGCAAAAGCCCTACTTTTTAATCATTAAACCACATATGTGGAACTTGATACCATTTCAAATGCTATATATTCTAACAAATGCATCTCTTCACATACCCATTGTGGTGCCTTGTGAATGGCCAATGTAAAATATTTGTTCCTGGCCAGTTTTCTCCAAAATGAAGTCCACTGAGGCTGGAATGTCATACTTAGCCATTTCATCAAAGCTACAAAGCAAAGACAGAAAGTCAGTTGTGGAAGGAAAATTATCAGTGAGGAACAGCTGCACAAAGCTTGCTGCACTGTGGATCAGTTGTTTGGACACAAAGAAAAGCTTCCTTTAGATGAAGCAGAACACTGGTGACCAAGTCTTCACACCAAGCACTGGTGAAAGCAATTAATGTTCTACTGACCACCCAGGAATCTCAGCACACTATACTGACCACAAGACTCCCCTTTACTGCTCCTGCATATGTGACAGCACATGTAACCAGAAAAAAATATCTTGAACATTCACAATGGGATTGAAGATAGCAAGATAAGCATACCTGAAAACCCAGAATTCTTCTTGCTTCACTGTGAAGTGTATATGTTTCCTGGACCAGGTGTTCCCTCTGCTGTTTCCCAGCCATACATCATAGCCAGCATCTGCTAGCATAAAGCCAAGACTGTTGTAATCCAAGTTTGTGATCCAGTTGCTGGCATCTGCAAGCAAACCATGCTGAAGAAACACAGCAGGCCTGGGACCTGAAAAATATCGCATTTGTCATAGCTTCTTATTCATTTGGAATTGAAAACCTAAGAGTAATTCAAGTGAGCCATTGAAAGTCTGTTTTAGATTTGCACTTTTGAGTATTTAATCTACTTGACTTAATCTAGTAAAAAAGCACTTTGTATAATTGTCATAATGCTATGAAATCACATGCTTTTTCACAAAAAACTACTTTTTATCATTAAGGATTTTAAACTAGCAACTTGTTAGTTTCCTGACTTGATGCTCAAAACAGACAAATGTGCAATACGCAAACATGAGAAAAGCAGGAGCTACAAGAAAAATACAAGTAGCTCTTACAACTGTTCCAAGCTCACGAAGACTCAGCCAAACAGGCCAAACATACAGACTGTTAAACTACTTAGGACCCTTGTCCTCTCCCTACATGTGGGGAAGGCATTCCCACATATGTGCTACTGAGATCTCTATTTTCTAGTTAAGACAGTGCCAAACAAGTGTGCTGAGCTGTGGAAATCTCTGCCACTGGTAATGATATTATCTCTATGCAACTCCCTTCCATTATCACAGTTGTGGCAGAACCTGAAGAGCAGCAGCAGCACAGTAGCCAACAAACCAATCTGTGTTTCAAAGGACTTTCTCCCCTTAACATAAGTAGTTCTGAGAACCACATTTAGATCCAAGTAGAATTTAGGATGAGACTCTCTTGACTTCCTCATCTTGAAAAGGGAAATGACACCATTATGCAGAATATGGATATAAAAATTGAAGGTTCCTCCTTCTACACAAAGAAAATAAATTAACATCTAATCCTTTATGAGAAATATGATCTCCAGAAAATACAAAGACCTGTTTCTGGTTCTCATAGTAGCACAGGTGTTTTAAGGTTTTGCTTCTGCTTTAATAACTGAAATCAAGTAACATGATAAGTTTATCTCAGTGCCAGAGATTACTCAGGAATTTAAATCCTCCAGTGACACATCACTCTACTACAATAAAGACTCATACAACATTTCCTCCATTCAGCAGAAACTGCCAAATCACAACTGTTTCAGTCACCTATACCCTCCATTGAAGGTCATGTCCACAAATATTTCCTGCAAGTTCCAAAATCCAAATTAGCAATATTCCCCTTTTCTAGCAATCTTGTGACGAGGAACCTTTTGAGTGCCTGCTTTCCCCCTTTTGCTAAAAAAGCCCACGTGGCATACTGTCTAGGCAAGCAGAGTAAATCTTCAGCACTGCCAAACTGGCACTGGAGACAGTACCATTCAACGTAAGTGTTCACTCCGCTGCAGTAATACTTAAGTGTCTCATAAATGAAATTTTTAAACCTAACATTGAATTTCTTTTCACTAATGTTCCCTTTTAGCTTTCATACCTTCTTCCCTTTTACTGAACTCAGATCAACTAGCCTTTGGTTTTTTCAAGTACAGGCTCTCCTCAAACTGCTATTGCATGTTTCCTAACATCAGAAGGGGAAGACTGTTCAACTGCTTCAATTCTGTGTTCCTATTAACCTCTAATTCCTGCCAGTTCCTTTTTCACTTTAACAAGCAGTCAGCAGATCTCCACATAAATTGCACAATCACATGACAAACTAACTTGGATAATAATTATTTTCTATCACTTGTGATTCCATATACCCCAGAGAGGGAATAAAAAGGTAGGTCCTTAACTATCCTTTCTGCTTAGAACATTTTTTTCTCTTCATTACAAACCCAAGAAGTTGAGGACAGACTTATTTCCATGCCTTTCTGACCCATGCTATGCAGTTATTTTAGTTATTTAGTCAACATTAAATAAAAAAAAATCATTGATGTTTTGCTTTTAGGTTCTCTGGACGTTTCTCTTTTTTATTTTTTCCTGAAGAACCATAGGTTTTGTTCCAAAACATCATGTGATACATAATTTCAAGGGATCCTACCCACATTATGCAGGTATTGCAAAAGAAACATACGGCATATATACGTTAAGTCAGCAGTAACACATCATTGGTATCTCACTGAGAAAAGATACCAAGTCTATAAAAACTTAAGATCAACATGAACTTTGAAATCTTCATTCTCCCAGGAGCTCATACTTCCACAAATGTGCTCACTAATCCTTGTTTTTAAAATTAAAGCCCTCTGCAAAACGTGAACTTGGGGTCGAGGGTGCGGCAAGGGGAATGTGGAGAATTCCCACAGGTCAGGAAACTTCTATTTGCTTATGTCATCAGTGAAGGATTCAACAAAATCAACAGGCATAAATGCAGCTGTGGTCTTCTCTGAAATGAAATACAGGGACACCTGCCAGGTTTGACAGGCCCACGTACTGATCTTTACACACCCCTTGTGAGAGGCAACGGACAGTGCAAACATTTTAACTAACACAAAACCAACAGATAAGGTCAGGAAGACTGTTGGTTGGCCTTTGGCAGGGGAGAGGGTTTTTCCACCGGTCTCGTTCACACCCAAGGCTATAGGACAATCACTGATTTCTTTCGTAAGCTCCATGATTTTGCCTGTCATCCCAGGTTTTTTTCTCCAGTCCAAAGCATTCCAGGACAGTCCTTAGTTTCTATGCAATGGGCTGCTGTTGTATGAATGTCTGCGGGAACTTTTATACAGGATGGTGTCAAGACTGATACCAACTCTGCCACTGCTGTTCACATACACTGTTAATTCCACATGCAGTGTACGAGGATAGCAAGTCAAAGGGTACGTGTCTCTCCTCTTCTGCATCCATTTGCTCATTGAAAGCATTTCATCATTCAGTCCTCGCAAAAACCTTTGCCCGTATCACTCCCTTATAAGTTTGAGTTTACATTCCCCCTAGCCTTTCCCTCCCCCATCTCCTCACCTGGACACCCCCTGCACCTCTTCCATGGTTGTACACCAGCTTTCACAGTAATCCTTACAGCCTGTACCAGTGCTCTGGTAGCACAAGCCAATGCCCTCCTCAGTCCCCATCAAGTCACATCGATAAAACAACCTGGTCAGGGGTTACCGTTGTCAGCTACCTGTTACACATCCTAATTTGTAATATATTTAAATGTATTGTACTCAAGATGTTCTGAAACAATCTCTTTTTTTTTTTAAGCTGTTTAAGTAGCTGTTTAAAATATGACAGCCCAGTAGTATGCAGTATTGGTCTGGCTTGTACCTTACTGTAAAGGGAGCTTCAGAGAGGTTAAAATTCAGAAACAAATTCTTATTTTATGCAAAAATCAGGCAGTAATGATTTTGTGAACGTTCTAGTGAGAATTCCTGCAGTTTAGTTATACTGCACCAAAAGAGGTACATGACCTGGCCTTGCTTCTGAAAATGATCAGGCATTTTAAACAGAATTATTTGTTAAAAAGAAGCATTTTTAAAAATGGGGTTTGAAATAATCCAACAATATTACAACGAATACCTTTTCAAGAGACTTTATTACTTAAAAAAAACCCAACAAATCTCAACCCTTATTTTTCACTTGCCAAAAGAATCAACCAACTTTGACCAGCTTTGTATTAATGTCACAAAATGATAATGCCAGGAAAACACAGACTTTTAAATCCTTCTCCCTTCCTTTACTCAAGCCACTCTACAACTGCATAATCTATTTTGGCCACATTCTCTAACTTTGTAAGTCATGTAGTCTTTAATAGTTTTCTGGCTTATTACAGATTTATAAATCAATTGAGCTTTTTCACTACTTCCCATTTTTTCAAATAGACAGAGATCTTACCTTTGCTTTCCTCATGGCCTTTTCTTCCATAAGGAATTCTGTTAACTGAAAGGATATACCCATCTTCTGTTGTCACCTCATACTCCTCACTAGGGTATCCCCAGAAGGTAATAATTTCACTCTGAGGAAAGAAAAGAAAGCATCTTGGAGCCAGACTATCAGGCTCCTCAGTTCAGGAACACATGCAAAGTACTCTGGGTTTCTTCTAAAGACGGCAACATGAAATTAAAGGAAGTGGCAGGGATGTGCAACACCACCTGCCTCTCCAAGGTGGGCAGGTGTTCTTCAGGAGACTTAACCCAGCACAAAGTCAGGAACTAGCCAGGGCACAGACCTTATCCCAGGAATATGGGAGGACTCCCTAGTCTGTCCCCAGCCACACGGTGCTTACAGCAAGAAGATGGAAGTGTTGAAAAGGAGACTGTGGTGACAGGACAAAACACCAAGATGCAGATCTGGCAGATAAAAATTTAAATTATCTGATCTCAAGAAAACAAGTATCTTCTGGCAACAAACAAATGAGGGCAGAAAAAAAATTGCTGGCACCACTGCAGCATACAGAAGGAGAGAAGGATGTGCTATGTCTTTCTCCTCAAACCTTATGTCTGTCACAGAGCATTTAAGTGACTGCTGACAAACCAAACAAGAAAACTACAATAAAAATCTCCACACTCATTTAACCCTACAATTTCATTATTAGGTTTATCTCCCATCTCTTATGTCTTAGGCTTTATGTTTTGATGCAACTCTGTTAGGGAAGTGACCTTGCTATTTAATTGGTTTTATTTAATTGGTACTAACAACCTTGATAAAGGTGAGAAAGGTGCCTTGAGAAAATGTGAGAAATGCAAGACTTGATCTGAGTTCTACTCTTAGAGTGCTGGGCAAGGAAGAGGAGAAGAATTTAATTAAGCATCTTTTAAATATATTTTTATAATTATCCACAGTGACATTAACATTCAAAAATTATTTTAAGGCTAGTGTCTTTTCAAAAGCTATTAGCCTTAGACTAAATTACTATTTTCAGTCTTTGAAACTGTATTTGCATGATGCACGCACTTCTTTTCTTACAGACCTTGAGCATTTGTAGCTTGAAGTATCTTCTCGCACATGTGAAAAAAATTGCAGTTTAGACACGGCAGAGGAAAGAGCAATACCAGTTACCAACAGCATGACTTGGCTACTGTAGCAGAAGGAGAATGAAGTTTAGAGAGTAAATGCCGAATGAAAAAGCAGTTGTGGGTAAGAACACGCACTGGGAGCGCAAGTGTGCTGCATGAACATCCGCTTTTCTCGCACTTAACAAAGAATGTCCGGACTCTGTCAAAAAACGCAAGTCTGGGATAGACAATTACTTGAGAGAAAGATCCGCCACAAGCAACAGGGGACAAAGGAGCTGGAAGGAGAAGAGAGCGCGGCCGCGCGAGCAGCGGGTGTGAGCGCCGGTCTGGGCTGGGCTGGGCCGGCCGCGCACAGGTGGCCGCAGCACCACGGACCCCCCGCGGCTCCGAGGGGGCCCTGCCCGCTCCCCGCCCCCGGGCCCCCCCGCGGCTCCGAGGGGGCCCTGCCCGCTCCCCGCCCCGGCACCGCCCGCGGCCGCGCCACTCACGATGTTCATGTTGGTTTCGGGGTCCACATTCCTCCTCCCTGCTGCGAACGCGCCCGAGCCGGCGATGCTCTGCAACAGGAAAGCGGCGGCTACAACGACCCGCATCCTGGCGCTGAGAAAAGCGGCCGGGACGCCTCGGCGAAACAAAACCCGGCACGGCCGCGGGCNCGGCTGCCTGTGCTGGGCCTGGCCTTGAGCCGCCCGAGCCGGCGTGATTCAGCGTTTCTCCAGCAGCCCTGTCTGTGGATCCGCCCCCCATCCCCCGGCTCCATTTCCAGAAGCCGCTCAGCCTCCAAAACGGCGCCCGTGCGCTTCTTCCCAGCCCTCCTCGTCCTCTGCATCCGCAGCCTGCGGAGCGCTCTCAGTGCCGCCNTGCTGTCTGTGCCGCCCCGCACGGTGTGCCCCACGGGCTGTGCTGTCTGTGCCGCCCTGCACGGTGGGCTGTCTGTGCCGCCTCGCACGGTGTGCCCCACGGGCTGTGCTGTCTGTGCCGCCCCGCACGGTGTGCCCCACGGGCTGTGCTGTCTGTGCCGCCCTGCACGGTGGGCTGTCTGTGCCGCCCCGCACAGTGTGCCCCACGGGCTGTGCTGTCTGTGCCGCCTCGCACGGTGTGCCCCACGGGCTGTGCTGTCTGTGCCGCCCCGCCCGCCCGCAGCGGGCTCTATGCCGTAAGCGGCGGCAGCTGCAGGAGGGACGAGCTGAGCCGTGGGCGCTCCGTGCCCGCAGGGACCGTTCCGGCGATGCCTCCCCCGCGCTGGGCACCTGCGCCGTCGCTGCCGCCCGCCCTTCTTAAGGACGGTACGGTCTTGCCAGCCAGCCATGACTGCCGTGTTTACACCAACAGATCGACGTCTATCATCTCCGAGCATGGCCTAAACATAGCAAACCTAATACAAATGGGCTTGAGTTACATGCAGGCATGCAGTTACAGCAGGGTTATCATCACTGCTTCCTGCAAATCTGTTTCATCTTCATGCTCTGAGGCAACTAATTGGCAGGCACTGCATTGTATAGCTATAATTTCCCAGAGAAGTGTGTCTGTGGTCAGTGGATATGTGACCAGGCTTGCAAAATCTTGGACCAAAATCAATCCTTTAATATAAACATTCATGCTTTTAGGCCCAGGCCCACAGTAATATCCATAGAATAATACAGAAACCTGATACTAAACACAGTGGTAGAGCAGAAGGGTGTCAGGAGTCGAAATGTTTCTGTTTATTTAGAAAGCACCAAGATTTTAATCAAAAAATCATGGAAATTTTCATAGCATCCCCTTGTTTTGATATGTGGCTATGTCACGTGCCACTATGTGACCCTTTGCATTCCTGAGTCCCATTTCTTAGGATTGTTTGATTTTAAAGAACTTGGGTAACAAAAATATTGATTGGTGATTCACTTGGGGGTTTTGTCAAACTAATTACAGAGTATTCTCCCCTCCTAGGGGAAAACACAAATTACAAAATGCCACAACTGCTGCTTTCAAACGTAGTAATTATATACTAATCTAGGCTAAATTGAAACCTGCATAAAATAGGATATTTAAAGTCATCCTGTCATCTGTTACACCATTTATACCCTTTAATGGTATCATTCATTTACATTATTCTAATAATGACAATTTCAGGCAATTGTTTGGCTGGGCTAATGATATGAAGGGGGAATTCTTTTTCAGCATGTATCCTTTTCATCTCCAAGGAAATGTCCAGATATGAGTTTCCTCTCATAAATGTGTAGATAATTTTTAAGCCATTTTCTATTCCTGTATATCTACAGAACACTCAAGTAAGCCAAGGCTTTGTATAAAACATGAATGCAGTTGTTGTTCCCACCCCATTTCTGAACACGTGTTTTCCATGAAGCTTCTGTGTTTGCTTCTATGCAGTGCTGCTCTCCCTGATAGCAGTCAGCCCAGTTACAGCTTTCCCTGAAGTGAAAGCAGCAGGGATGTAGGAGGAATTGGGAATTTTCCTGTGTGGTACACAGCAGCTTACAAAGATGGCTGCAGAAAGGCATTGCATAACTGTTCTCTTACTTACACTTACTCTATTTTAAGCACTTTCCTGCATTTATTTTTTTTAATAGGCATTCATGTCAAACCAAAGCATATAGATGCAACTAAATTTATAAAAAATTGGGAAACTGGGCAAATTTTTGCATTCCAGGGGGAAGATTGCTGCATTTTCCCATTTCCAGGAGGAATATTGCTGCATTTTCCCATATGTACCAAACAATATACCAAAGAAAACACACACCTGGGACAGAAGAAGAGACAAGAAACCCATGGATATTTAGCACCATAATGAATCATTAGCATCCACATATGATTTTGGCATTGCAGACTTTTTAAACACATTTTTCTACAACTGCCAGCAACTTTATTGTCCATAGAATACATGAACTTGTGTAGACATCCCAATCCTTTTTCCTTCTCAATTCACTGCCTCTTTTCGTCACTTACCAAATACCTGGTTGCTAGAACCTTGAAGGTTATTCAGTGTAGTAGCTGTACTAACCTTTATCTTGAGCTCTGAAACATCAACAACTCCTCCTCACACACACAGTCACTTAAATTAGACACAAGAGGTGTGTGTTAATAAGGCACTCCAGATTCTTGCAGAAACTAGAAGTTCTAAGTAAGACTGATTTGTTAGGGTTTTTTAAAAGAAGGGAAAAGAAGAAGAGGGAAAGGCAACAGACAGCCTTGTCCTGCAGAGTCACTGCCTGCCAGGAATTCATTCCATGCATCTGGAACTCCCCATACTGCCAGTAGCTGACCTCAAGAGAGCGCTTCTGCAGTGCCTCGTGGGCTGCCCCAGCTCCCCCGACCCGAACAGCCCAAGGTCACTGGACCCAGCTCGACAGAGCCATAACCTGGCCAGACCCAGAGGATAAGTGCAGCTTTCCACCAGATCCAGAGGTTCCCTCTGCTTTACATACTTGGGAGGGTGGGGATATGGACTGTTCATGCCATGGAAGATAAAGTTTTATAAGCCAGAACCTAAAATTCTCAAAAACATCCAAACCGGCAGTCAGAGACTATATAAATTTATAAATAAAAACATGCAATACCACTAATTCTTGCCTGTAGTTGCAGAGATTGAACATGATGGCAGCAGCAGCAAGTCTGACATGATAATGAGACTTGAGATAAGTGACTTTCTGGCTTGTTAGGACAGAGGGACAACCTGTGCATCCCCCACTAAAAACCTCACAAAATTATAGGAACCAACACTGTCGTATATCAGCAGCAAGGAGAAACCACTTGAGGCAGCCTTATATGCATTTTTATTTGCTTATTCCTACAAAACAAGAGGGGAGGGGCACCTGAAATTAATAATTAACCATGTTTTTTAACAAGATGCTCTCAAATTTAAAAATGGAATGGAGAGAGATTCTCTGATGTTTATGGGTAAAGATGAAGCAAATCTTACAAAGACAAGAAATTTTTGTTAGTATAATGAAAATCTTAGTCTAAGACAAGAATTATTATCAGTCTGGATGTAATTATTAAAAAAGGCAATAATAATGCAGTTAAAGTACTTACAGAGAAAAGTCCAATAGTAATATTATGGTTCAAATTGTTATAGACACATGTGTGTGCATGGACACCTGTTAGTTTCTATTCCTTCCCCTAGAGAAAGCTTCTCTGAGGATTTAAATCAGTAGTTTGAGGCTGCTGAAGGGAAGAACACGAACAGTTATCTGGCAGTGCCATCTTTGTCATGATGCTGATGGTTGCGGTTTCTTCTTCCACTCACCAGATCCACTTTGAGTCATTTTTCTATTTTTGCTTAACAACTTTTGCACCTTTCTTTTACCTTACTCGTCTGCAGCTTTAGATTACATCCAAATTTATTATAAATAGTGACATTTATGTATGTTAGATATGGTTTCTTGGATCTCTTTATTACTCCTAAGATCAATTTTATAAAGCCAGTCTGCATTTTTAAATTTTTTTTAAAACTAAGAGTTCATATCCATAGGTGCTCCATTCCCCAAGCCATGCTCTTCTGTTACTGTGTGCATAGCCCTGAAACACGGCATTGCTGTTGCCAGCCACAGGCCCTCAGCTTTGCACTGAGTTTGCGTGGCCTTGGGACTGAGGCTTGCCAGGTCTGCTCAGTTTGACCTTGTCCTGACCTGCCTGTGCCTTTGTTTTGCTTGGCACAACTGTGACTGCAGTATCTTGAACTGACTGCCTGTATCTATTTTGCTGTATGACAGGTTAACTGGTTTTATGTGGAGAGCAGCAACAAACAGTTCCTGCAGGTATTTTGTACTCTTAGACAATGACATAGTGCAGAGAAACACAGGTCTGGTACAACAGCAGAGACCTTGTAATGTGAAAACACAGGATGAAGCAGTGCAAACAGGGGTGATAAGAGGTTGTGTGTTTGTTACAGAGATGACACACCACCAATAAAATAGGAGCCTGAAGCATGACACAGGTGTGCAAAGATGCAGAGGCAGAGGCAAGAAGGGGAAATGACCCTTCCCTAGCCTATATGTGATAGCCAGGTTAGCCCATACTAGACTGCTGAAATATTCCCCCTATCATAGCTGCCTCTGCCTTTGAACAGACTAAGTGCTGGGAGCACTGGGAGCTGTTGCCACATTCTCCACAACACAAAGTAATACTTGGCACAGAGCCAGGCTGCAAAAGAGGAGCTTATTGACTCAGTAGTTTCAATTCTCTAACTGCAGATTGTTCTGCTTTGGCAGAGTCGGAGAAGAGCTGAAGTTTCACTTTCTTTTTCCCGTGATATTGGTCACAGATCACATGAGGGCTGGATTATATAAAATAGAAAGCATAACAACAGTGAGCAGCACTCCTTTGGCTTTGAGGCTACTTGAAGACAAGTGAGCAGAGAAGGAAAACCATGAGGTAAGATAGCAACCAACTCTGAAAGATGCTTTTTCTCTATGCCACAGGAAAATAATGCTTATTATTTACATAAATGTAAGCAGTGAGGGACTTTGAAAATAAAACAAGAGAAAATGTTTTACAGAATATTTCTAGAAGAATCAAAATAAAATAAGGATGCTTTTGAATATTGTCATGTTATTGCTTCTCCAGCAAGGTTCAGTTTCTATAAACAGAACAGAGTCAGAAAAATTGTGTGCATGCAGTTCAGAGATGAAATCCAAGTCTGATGCCGAGACAAAAGGATGCAATCTGTATCTCAAACCTGCATTTGTGACATTCATGAATATTCATTTCCCACAAATCTCTGTTGATTACTCTCCACTGTTGTTTTCAGCCATGGACATTATCATGATTTTTGGGTGAGGCAATAAAAAATGACAAACGTTTCATTTTGAATTGAATAGGACTATTTAAAAGCTTCAAAGCTATTCCTGCTGATTTGTGAGCCAATATCTGTTCTGTGGTATTCACCTGTAGCCAAAGCTTTGTAACAAGATACGGTGATAGCGGGAACTTACTCTCACTTCCCCTTCATCCCAGAACTGTAATTACATCGCATACAGCTTTGTAATTAGGAACTGTTGTTAATACCAGTCAAAACACCAGTTAGGTAGAGGAGATTATTTAAGCAAGACAAAGAAGTTTGTAAGACAAACTTATGCAATAAAGACTTTATCTTTATTGAGCTTCCTCCAGTACCTCTGTGTCAGATGGTTTGGTGAAAATGTGTCCTTCCTTCCCATTGGCCCAGAACCTGTAAGAATTGCTTCCCAATTCCTCCTTGGTTTGCCTCCTCATAATTTTGCAGCCTGTCCATTCACTCCTTTTTTACCCAAAAGACGTGATTTGCAGTTGAGCAGGAGCACACGCTGTGTCACACAGGCTATTAGACCCACCCAGTTCTACAGGAGGGACAGCAGAGAAGTCTAAGAAAGAAGGATTTGACTGAGAAGGCCAGTAATTAAATTGTATGTGATTCCTTCTTTAAGGGAGAGCACAGTATGTCATCTTCTCTGTGTTGTAAAGGTGTGTCCTTGATAGATGGTGTGATAAAAGCCATTATGTGCACCCACACAGAGGCACATGCAGGCAATGGCAGAAGGGGAAACCCAAATGCCAGCAAATAGAGAGACTGGTTCGGTTTGGGAGCCAGCTCCTGGATACAGGAGATGTTAGATGGATAATATAAGAATGGTGGTATGACTTAACAAAATGAGGGTTTATAAATGCAGGAAATTCAAAATCAAATTTGTAATATAAGCCATAAAATGTACAGAGACATAGGAAAGGTACTAAATCACTTTCTTTATACATTAGGAGAATCTTATGTGATTACCTCTTCTGGGTAGGCTTCAGCAATTGTTCCCAGCATAGGAAATATGTTCCTGAGGCACAGAGGTGTGCCGGCTTTACCATGGAGACCAACCCTCCTCTTTAACATCCAGAACATCAGCTGTGTTGCTATGTAAGAGATGCCCTCATATACAGGTAAGGAGAATTACTAAAAAGTAACTATGCAGCACTTTAGACCTGTGGTTCCCCCCAGCTTTGGCTCATTTGAAATATTGTGGACTAGGGGCATGAGGTGAAGTATTACCTGCCTTTAAAATGTATCATGCCTGGTTTAAAAACAAGAATAGCAAAAAGCAAACAGAGTATAAGTATGTTTTTCTTTGATTTCTTCTAGCACCATTTCGAAGAATTCCTTGCAGGCTTTTCTGCTGAAGTTAGAATGTCATTTTACATGGACTTTGCTGAAGCAGGATGTAGATCTTGATGACCTAGAGGAAACAATAGTTAATCAGATCAAGTTTTTCAAAGAATCCAACCTCATAAACTATAATCTACTATCCTATGTATGTCACTTAAAGAATTCAAACGAGGAAGCCCTGAGAAATCTCCAAAAAGCTGAAGAAGTTGTTAAAAAACATCATCCAGATGAAATTGCCAGGAGAAGTCTTGTTACCTGGGGGAACTATGCCTGGATCTATTACCACATGAAACGATATGAAGAAGCTCAAACTTACGTAAGCAAAGTGGAAGACAGCTGCAAAAAGCTTTCAAGTAGTTCTCATTGGAAGACTCCGCTTCCAGAGGTCTGTGCTGAGCAAGGATGGGCATTATTAAGTTTTGGGGGGAAATACTTTGAGAGAGCAAAGAATTGCTTTGAAAATGCTCTAAAGAATGAGCCTGCTAACCCAGATTTTAATGCTGGCTATGCAACAGCATTGTATCGTTTGGAAGGTTTAGCTCGCAGATATGGTGGAGAGAGAAGCCCATCGGTTGAGGCCCTGAAGCGGGCAGTGGAACTGAATCCAAGGGATACTTGTCTTATGGCATTACTTGCATTAAAACTTCAGGACTTAAGAAGAGTTGATGAAGGGGAGAGGTACATTAAAGAAGCTATACAGAAAACCCCTGATCTTCCTTATTTCCTGCGGTATGCTGGTAAATTTTACAGAAGGAAAGGAGAAGCATCCAAGGCAGTGGAGATTTTGAAAAAGGCCCTAGAACTGACACCAAATTCTGGCTTTTTGCATCACCAACTAGGAATCTGCTACAGAACACATGTAATGAACTTGAAACAGACAAGAAATCCACCTCAAGATTACATGGAGAAACTCATCCAACTTGCCATTTTTCATTTTAAAATAGTGACAGACAAAAAGACAAAATTTGTTTCTGCCCATATTGACCTAGCAAGTGTGTATGCACTAGGTAAGAGGTATGAAGAAGCAGAAAACATATTTCAGGAACTGCTTCACAGAAATAATCTATCCTCTGGTGAAAAACAAGAACTCTGCTTATGGTATGGCAATTTTCAGCGTTTTAATATGAAGTCAGAATCGAAAGCCATTAAGTATTACATAGAAGGGCTGAAAACTGAAAAAGATTCCTATATAGGGAACAAGTGCAGTGAAGCTGTGCAGTCACTGTTATTACAAAAAATTAGGAGAGGTTTAGGAGATGCAACAGATTTTGGTACACTTGGACTTGTTCATAACCTAAATGGTAGGAAAGAAAAAGCAATTGAGTGGTATGAGAAAGCCATTGCTTTGGATAGCAACAATGAAGAATATCAAAATGCATTATTTGAGTTACAACTTTCTATCTCAAGCTAAAGTTCACAAAAATCCTTCACAACAAAAAAACCTCCAAACCCAAGGACATTTCAACAGACTCTCTAAACTTTTTTTTGTCACTCTTTGGTTGGTTGGTTTTTCTTCTAAGGTAGACTTTATGACCAGGTGAAACACTGGTGGTATCATATTCTGGAGATAATGTAGAAACTGCAGATGATGACTGTTCATTTGTCCATTCACTAACAGAGAGCATGCTTGGATAACTGGATAACATATAATAATATACATGTATATGTATATGTATAATACATAATAGCCATACAGTAATAGCTAATCTTAGTCTTCAAGGCTAATGCAGTTATAAAGGTTGTCTTTAAGTGATGATCAGTAGAACATAGACCTCCTAAGCTGAAAATGAGCTATTACCTTCTACTGAGAAAAGGATAAGGCAATCATATTGTAGTATTTTGTCTCTATACTTGAAAGGCATGTTTAAACAGAAATGGAATTTCTGATGCTTTTTCAAAGATTTAAAAAATATCTTTTGTAGAAGAAACTTTAGTTGAAGGCTTGTTCAGTTTACTGCCTTGTATGCTGTTAATTGTGAAAAATATGAAAAAGGAGCACCTTTTAGCTAGTTCACTGTAAAGCTTGCAAAATATGTATTTTTGTTGTGAACCACACAACAGTGTGTGGATCAAGAGCATTGATTGTGGATTCAAGAGCATTGAATCCATCAACTATTGCTTCTGGTATTTCTCTGCTGACCTGTCTTCATGTTACTAGATTACATAAAAAGGAAATGGCCATTCAAAAAACTATCAGGGATGGAGTTTTGGCACAATATGAAAGACTCAGGAGGTAGCCCCATTTATTTTCCCTGGAGTCTTGTCAAAGCTGGCTTTGGAGGCCTTGCCCCAAAGAGTTAAACTGTATGCAAAACAGCGTCTGTCTAGTTTACCCAAAACCACACTATCAGGAGCCACTACAGCAAACATCTGGAGAGGAAGGCAAGGCAGTCTATGAGCTGCCAAAGAGATGGCTGTGGCCATGCCTGTGGAAACAATCTGGGAATCACAAACACAAGAAATTAACTGAACTGGGCATGGAGGGCTGAGCCCAGCTAGAGAAAAGGGTTGCATGAGCACCAGGGAGCAGGGCAGCAAAAAGCAAGGGGCATGTGGAAAAGGGTGGGTACCCACAGCATGTAGTGAATGGAATAAAGGGATGAAATGACAGAATGGGTGGATGAGGTGCTTCAGATATTCAACTAAAAGTCAGTATTCTTTACAACTGCCCAGCCTAATTCCACAGTAGTGTGCCTTCATATGATAGACGATGGTCCTCAGAGAAAAGTAATTTGTACTTCCAAAATACTTCTGAGCCCTGACCAGTAGTGTACCATGAAGTAAACTGGTGACAGAGCCCATGTGAGGAAGGAGGAGTATATTTTATTTTCCAGCCATCCTGCAGTATTGCTGCCTCCACCATAGCCCCCCCTGTTCAAACAGAATGAAAGCCTGAAAGAGTGCAAAGCACAGTGCCAGATCAGAAAACATCAATGAACCTCTTCCTTCTCAGCTCTCCCTCAGAGAATCTTTCATAATACCAGTGAAAATGATAAGGAGCTTAACAGTATACATAATACAAATAGATTTTCTTTGTAAGAAAGGAATGGGGAAAAAAATCCATCCTGGTTTCCCATCCACCTGCCAGCTTCTCTCTTAAAAACAAAGGCAGCCCTGCCTGGGAAAGGAATGGTGACAAGGGAGAACAGGAAGGACTGGGAGCAGGACTGACAAACCACTCCTGAAAGCCGATAGGAAGAACAGTGGGGTTGAAATCAGGAACTGGGGACTACCTATGGTGCAAAAGGGTATGTTAGGCAACCTCACTGCCTTTCTCAATCTTGAGCATTTTGAACACCAAACCCTACTGAGGGCATAGAGGGTGGAAGACGGCAGGTAAGGATTTGAGAAAGAGGTCATGCAAATTCCTGAAGTCATGGTGGCACATCCTTTCTCCCCCTCCACATGCTGCCACCAGGACATCTCCTGTAAAAGGAACCTTCCAGAAATAAGGATAGGCTATAAATTATGAGTGCCTGAATTCTTATGAAGGGTCAGAGTGATTCAATCTTCTACACAGTGAAAAACTTTGAGACGTATTGATGCAAGACGTGTATTTGTTGTGCCTCACCTCCTTCGGACTCTGAAGGATTGCGCTGGACTGCTTCAGTCCCCGGGTATGCAAACAAGCCTTCTGGATTTTGTGTAGTCTTGTAAACGTGGAGAAACGTTATCTCCCACAGGGTGGTGCTGCTGCATTGCCTTGCATGGTGACACGGGAAAGAACCTGAGCTTGAACTTCGGGAGGTGGACAAAATGAAAGACAGTTTGGAGCATTCAAGTCCACAGTGCAAAACCAGAACCACAAAGAAGCTGAACACCTCTCAATTCACACCCAAGTATGAATATATCGCTGGAGCTTATGCTAGCAGTTCAGGGAAAAAATGAGTGGCAATAACCCTTCAGGAAGTACTAATTTATGAATCAAAAGAACCTTCTAAATTATATAAAAATTCTACTGAAATACACCAGAATAGTCACTTAGAAGAAAGTGGGTTTTTATTGAGGCAATCCCAATTAGGGACTTTGCTATGCTGACTATAAAGTACTGTTACAAGTTAACTTAAACACGTTCTTTCTTCTCACATAAATTTGTAACACTTTAGAAAGAAAACAGGGAATTGCTGTGGCAATATAAAATATATTCACCATATAGTAGCACAAACAACCTTTGTTTTTCAGGAGATAAAGTATTATCCTATTATATGGTAGGAATGTTTCAGGAATGTTTTTCTGAAAAAAAGAGCAATTCTTCAGAAGAAGGTACTTGACTTTTCCAATGTTGTTTTCACACAGCCTTTCAGTGTACAAT
Source organism: Sakesphorus luctuosus (assembly GCA_013396695.1). Lineage (NCBI taxonomy): Eukaryota > Metazoa > Chordata > Aves > Passeriformes > Thamnophilidae > Sakesphorus > Sakesphorus luctuosus. The sequence continues at coordinate 866,916 of VWZD01013789.1, read as the reverse complement.
TTATTAAATGCTTCAGATTATCACTAGAACATAAATAATTTCAAAATAATTATTATCACCCCACTTTAAACTTCATGGCATGGAAACAGATGGGCTAAGTTCAGTAGCTGTAAGCAGTATCATGTACTTACGTTGAATTTCCATCCACTACAAAGAACAGAACATTATCTCAGGCAGGATTCATCTGAGGTAGAATCTTTCTGTTCCTGTCTCGGACAGATCTTACCCCAGTCAAGTCAAACCACGCTGTCCTGGGAAGTCAGGCAGGCTCAGCAGTGCAGTGCTCCATCCAAGCTCATATCCATCAATGCTTGTATCCATCCGTCAGGGCTGGCAGGAACACAGAATTACGGGATCATTAAGGTTGGAAAAGCCCCCTAAGATCATCGAACATGCAGTGTTAGCTTGGCAAATTGCTCACAGGTGTCTCAACTTACTTCTGCACTGTGCCATGCCAGGAAATAACATCCTTGAAGGACAGCCTAAATACTATCGTGTCGGAAAAAATACTGCAATACAATAAATCATTCTTTAAAAGTATTGTAAGCCAGAGACCTCTATAATGCATTGCCTGAAATATTTCACATGGCAGGATAAAGACGAACTGTTCAGCGTAGCTTGTGTGGACTAGGAAGTAGAAGTTTGGCATGATGCTTCACCAGTCTGGATTGTATCCCCGTTTCTTCTGCTTGCAGGTCATTTCTTGTTATACTTCCTTCCTTCTGTTTCTTAGTGGGGACATTCATGACAGGGCTGACATTTCACAGTGTGTTTTATGTGCAGAAGGCATCATTGCAGTATATAAGCTTTTCTCCATTGACTTAAGTCAGAGCAGAAACAGTGTTAGAAAACCCTGAAAGAATTCTACTATTTTCTACAAAACGTTTGTGTATAAAACCAGTTGAATGTTTGTTGCTAAATAAGATACTGAAAACAAGAAATACTGCTTTAAACACATAACAGGAAAGGCCTATGAAAAAAATTCTTGAAATAAAAAAATTAAAAATGCTAATAATGTATAGTTTACTATGATAAAAATATATATAGCATTATTCTAACAGGCTTTTACAAAATGCAGCTCTGACATGAACAAGTGGTGATGTTATGATGCAGTAAACAGAGTAATTAAATTTTTGTAAAGTAAATGATAGTGGTTATTTACAACTTGTTTAAAATAACTTGCATTCTTTGTAGACCATACTATTCCCTACTTCTTTAAAATTAAAATATTGCATTAAGATCTAAACCGTTATCTTCATCAGTATTAATTAATAAAACCACTTCATTTTTTAAAAATTTGCATATTTTTTCTAACTCAGTAAGAAACACTCATGGATAATTTTTGTCCTTTTTTTTTTTAAGAATATATGTTAAAAAAAATTAGGGCCCAGGATTCAATTTTCATGCAGAGCTGAAGATACAATTTTTATGTAAAGATGGAGAAAGGTTATATCACTACCTTTAAGCAGTTTTTGCACTCCCATCTCTTATTCTGTGGTCTGTGCACATAGATCATACTACTGGCTCTGACTACACTTCTGAAGCAGGGCCGTGAGAAATGCTTTATTTAAGCACAAACAACTGAAGCCAAACAATTTTCATATTTTATATTTGAAGTATGTGTGAATAATAAAACTACTTCATACACATGTCATTCACATATATATTAAAAACACACATGATACCCCTATGGCTGTACTCTTGATCTAAATCAATTTGGCAAACATCAATCTACGCTGCTTTCCCTTCCAAGGCACAGAGTGGAAAAGGACACCATGAGCAGCCATTGAATACACTACAGATGATTAACAAAACTACTAGGTCAGTGTTAACAAAAATTATTTGGAGACTGATAAATTTGTTAATGAACAGAATTAGCTTTATACAGCATCAAACCACTGAAATTATTTGTATTGCAGAATGTGAAGTTCCTCCATTGCTGACAATATTTTCACTCTGGAAATGCAGAAACATCCCATTATTTATTAGATCACATCAGTAATTTACCCCATGAGCTACATTCAGTCCCTGGCTCCCGTGAAGCAGCCAGCTGTAATAAATTCCTCACACAAGTAGCAGGAAACCACCAAGTTGCAGCTGTTGTATTCTGGCCATCAAGGACAAACAACTTGACAGCTCTTCAGATGGCACAAACAAGTAACTTGCACCACTTGAAGATACAGCTCCTGGGTCCAGAAAGACAGACTTGCCACTGCAATACACAGAACAATCCTCTTTACTCATAGCGTGGAGAGGGAGCAGTCTCTCAGTCATCTGGTTGCATGGACTCTAAAGTTCTCCAACAGCTGCTGATTTTACAAAAGGAAGAGGCTTTGTATTTGAAAACACACAAACCTCTCCTCTGGTCTCCTGGGCTGCCTTTAAGAGTCTTTCTTCCAACTAATGCAGCTAAAACAGTTTTGTCTATTAGCAAGCCTAGGCCCCTGGCACAAATTTACTCCTCTTCAGATAATAGAGATGCCACAGCACCTCTTCCACCCTCCAAGACAGGGATCAGCTCGAAACTCATACCTGAAATATCAATGTTTAGAAATTCAAGCTGTAAAGATATCCAGGAGGAAAAGTTTGGTTTGTTTTTGTTTGTTTGTTTTTGTGTTTTGTTTTGGGTTCGGTTTTTTTTGCTGTAGAGGGCTTGGGAAAGTAGGTCTAAAATCATATTTGAAATTAAATTGCAGCATATGTGCAAAGTTCATTGTAAAAATTAAAGCTGCTCCAGAGATACTTCCAGCATAAATTACAGTTTCCTGCCAGATTTAAAAAAAAAAAAAAAAAAAAGAAAATAAAAAGAAAATGACGGCTTTGGCATTTGAAAGAGTTATTTGCAAAGACTTTAATACAGAGTGGGGGTTTTGGGTGGTGTGTGTGATTAGTCCATTGAAACGTACTAGATCACAACACCAAAAAGCTTGTGTCATTACTAATGTTTTTGAAATAATGGAAATGTTACTGTTCAGTTTTGGTGACTGCTTACTCTATAGTTTTCTGTTGATTATAGGCAATTATTGATTACCTGTGCACATTGCATTTCAAGTAAATCTGTGAGCATTTGTATCTAAAACCACTATTTTCATTCAAGCTTTCTTCTATTACTGCACTAACTTGGTATTACTGTTGCTATATGTAGATTTTAGTCTACTAAAGCATGACAGAAAAATCTAATTGAGAGATGCCTTGTTTCACAGGAATAGTGTCTTCAACGACGTAACACTACAGAGCCACGTCTGTCTCAGTCATGGCTGTGCTGTACTGAATCTTGACGGCACTTGTCACCTGTTGCTGCAGCTGTTTGCATCCACGGCCAAAAATTCAACATCCTTTTGGTCTAATTCTGCTGTTACAGAATAAGCTATTGCTCCATTTGTCCACATGTGCTGTTTCATGCCTGTATCACTAGTGAGCGAACGCAAATGTGTTCTTTTGATTTTTTTTGCTAGTCTTGCCAAGCACAATAGTGTTGAACTAAATATCATAGAAAATCCACACAGGAGAAATGATGCAGTATAGCTGCCAGTTGTGTCCACAAGCCAACCTGTCGGGGAAAAAAAATAGTGAGTTTTTAAAGGTCCACCAGTATTGTGATAAGTTTCAAATCCTGTGATCAATGGGAGTTTTACAAATTTACCAACTTGTATACGAATAAGTTACCACATATAAATACATTCAAACAATACAGGTTTACATCACCATCACTATACTTTTCCCTCCTGGGGGAGGGAGGGATTTGTCCTCAGCAGGCAGTAGGATTTTTATGGGCTTTTGTTTGGAGCCTTAAATCTCAAATCCATGAAAAAAGGCACAACAGTCATCACCACAATACTAAATAAACATCTTCCAATTGAATGGATTTAACTGGCAATCTTTAGACAGACTTACAGAGTCCTGGGATTAAATAGTCTGTGCATGAAAGCCTCATACAGAAACATTTAGTGAGCTATGCCTTGGGGTCATGTTTCCGTAAAATAATTCTGTTTTGCAATAATTTTTGCTATGGAAAATTAAAAACTTCAGAAGCAGTGATTAATTGGGAATCGATATGAACAGCAGACAAAATATGCAGGACATGTATATATATGTGTGTACACAGACAGACAGACAGACACACACACACCACACACACATATATATACTTGGCTGTTTGAAAAGGATCTCTGACCTTCCACAATATTAAAAACTGTGTCAAGTTCTTTCTGAAGACCAATAGGAGTACAGCTCTCATCCTTACTTCACTGTAATGGAACTAACGGGAATAATTATGGTTAGGTATTACAGTGATGAGCTGGCAACCAAACAGGAGTGGAGCTGACTCACTCACCTATTCAAAGCAGTTTGGAGAATAAAAGATCAAGTCCTCCACACCAAATAAAATGAAAAAACCTTGGAATTAAACTCCCTTTAGGCTACATTTTCAAAATCTTAACATTTTACAGTGAAATATTTTGCTCCTTTTATCTGCACAATTTCTAAACTATGTGAAGTAGTGATGTAAGAGCTCTTAGAAGCCCACTTACTACTGGTGTGTTTTTTAAATTATATCTCTCTATATATGTAAAAATCATCCCACCAAGACAGGGATGGGAGATCTAAGGACTTAAAAAGATCTAGCTGTGGTATTTCTCCTCCCAGAGGCTACATCCACATTTAGTGTGCATTTGCTGTCCTTCCTCTCCTGTTACATCACACTAATAGGTAAATCTGAAGTACTGATAAAATTATAGAAAAATCATTTGGGAACTGACCTGCCACAGGTGGGCTCACTAGATATGGTATGGCATGGAGAAAATACACAACACCCAGTGCTGAGGATAACGAAGATGTTCCCACTACATCTGCAGTCATGACAGGGATCAGCGTTACATAGGCTCCATCAAAGTAGCCAAAGGTAAATGAGAAAGGCACAAGCAAGGGGAAATTTTGGAGAACTGGCAGGAAAAGACAACAAAGGCCATCCATTCCCACAGCAAAGAGGTAGCAAAAGTACCGATGCTTCTTTAGACACCTGCAAATTTCAAAACAGAAAAGAAAAATACTATCACTGAACAGATCATCTTGGTTTCTTTGTCCTGGCATGCAGTGCTTCAGTCTCTTTTATATAGCTCAAATTTAAGTCCATTTTCTTACACAGTGTTTAAGATTAAAAACGCCACACCAATGAGCCCAGGTAGGGAAAGCTGCTCACATACAGCTGCAGGAACATCTGGCAAGCAGCAGTCCATGCTGCCTGCAGTGTTCTTCAGGACATTCCTAGGGAGGGAAGCCACCCTGCTGCCAGGATTTTGCAGTCCTCTGAAGTTTCAGTGTTTGAAGCAGTATGTCACTGGGCTTTACATCCCAGCTCAGCAAGGTTCTCCCAGTATTATACATAAAATATTGCAGTATAGCTCTCTTGGCTGTCACTCTTCCAATCAGCCTTTGAACTCGAGTTAGTGTGAGCTAAGCAAGATGGTAACCCCTGTCCCACAAAAGCAATCATTAATTTTTCCCACAAAATGAATAAGCGCAAAGAATGCATCCTTTAGAATCACAATCCTTGTTAGTTTAGCTAGAATCTACTGATGTTACAGCTGCTGTACAATGGTGTTTGGAGTGGGCTGAGTTCATGAAGCATGGTGAGTTCTTACATACTGGAAAATGTACTAGAATTATCAGTCAGTCCTTCCGAGGATGTGTCTGACCATGTTGGGCCAGACTCTTCACCCTTTTCCATAACTTCTGTGCCTCCTAGCAGCACAAAAGAGTTGGAAAGTCAGAGGAAGTGGGGTGAAATCCTCTAGGAAATAGATCCAAAGAATCAAACTCAACATACCTCAGGCAGGGGGTTACATTTCCACTGTCAAATGCACAAACACATAATTTCTTCAGGAAAAAAGATATTAAACCAGCAGAACTGAACAAACTCAGAAGAGATAAAGACATGAAATAGTAAGCATTTCTGAAAGTTAAGGCTGTATGTTAGGGGCTTTTTCTTAAAGTTACACATGCTACAGAAAAAGTCCATAATGTTAACTTTTATATGCATTATACCTCATTTGCATCTGGCCTTCCACCAGCTAAAGCTTACACTTGCTTAGTTATAAGCCCTTACCTTCTGTCTGTTAGCCATCCAAAGGTAATATTACCAATGATGTCTATGACACCAAGTATGGACATGAGGAAGGCAGCCTGGTGATGACTCACTCCAACACTCAAAGCATAAGGCACTAGGTAGACAAAAAGAGGGCTACAGCCATATGCCATAAATAAAACTGACACAGCCAGCACCATGAAGCCTGGCATTAATAAAAAGTCATATTCCTTCCACGAACAGTAGCAAAAACATTCATGAGACCACACTTTGATTAAAGGTGAACAGATGGACATTTGCTTTAAGTCTTGTTTCTCTGTTTCAGGGACATCATTCGGTTCAAGAAACTCAGGAACAGTTTTACGATCCTCCTTAAGAGAAATGGGCCGCATCAAGGCACCACAGACACAGAGGTTTAAAACAAAACCTCCCAGGATGAGTAAAGCTCCTTGCCAGGAAAATTGCTCAATTAAGAGCTGGACTACAGGGGCCAGGATGAAGGTACCAATTCCACTTCCTGACATGGCTATTCCATACGCCAATGCTTTTCTTTTGTTGAAGTATTTGCCCACCATCGCAATGGCTGGAGAGTAACAGAGAGCAAACCCAAGTCCTAGAAGAGAAAGCACAATGCAGATGGCTTAATACTGAGCATGACATATGGAAGACCCTAAATTAAACCACATAATGTATTTTTATTAGCACAAATAAATAGAAAGTTTTTCTGATTCTGTATCATGCAGCTCAGTCAGAGTGTGATGAGAAACTGGGATGACTTCTTTCTTCCAGTGGCAAAGTCACTGCCTTGACAAACCTAACTGATGACCATTAATCCACAATAATAAGGCTCAGAAATAAGTGATAGGGTTCACCTAATAACAGGGACCATCACTAAACATCAGAGAAATTGTGTCAGCCTCTCCTGCATGCCCCAGGGTCTGCACCAATGCTGGCACTGGACACACTGTCCTGATGAGGCACCACTGTGTGTTTCGGTCTGTTGCAACCCTGAACATTTTCAGATCTCTGAAACACAGTACAAAGAGTCTGTCTCTGTTATTAATATTCTACAAAAAACCCCTATTGGTCAGCTAAACAAACTCCGTGCAACAGCTGCTTGGAGTCCCGACCATTTTAAATCCCTGCCTACAAGTAAAGCCGGGAGGAAAGCCTTAGAAAACAAAGCCAGATTCAGTTGAGTAAACAAATAAGATTCATCTTTTGGACTGAGAAAAAGATTGTTGTCCCTGCTGCAGAGCCAGAAATCAGAATTTAATCATTAAGTGGCTGCTCTAACACTAAAAGTAAACTTTCTGAATCAGTCACAGAAATGAGTTCCTGACTAGGGCTTTGAAGCATGTCCTACATTGAGTGTAAAACACCTCACTGCCAATAGAGGAGATAATCACCTGGTGCCATAACCAGCTTGCCATGTCCTCCTCAAAGGCCACACTATGTAGGACAGGCACTAAACCTGCCAGGAGGGAATAAGTGGATTAGAGGGACTCTGGGCAGCGGGTGCCTGGTCTGGCACCACTCAGGAGGCGAAGGGAGAAGCAGGGCACAGAGCTGGCGCTGGGACTGTACAGGCAGCAGAGCCAGAGGAGCAGCCTTTAGCTAAGCATCATCACTTGAGAACTGTGAACATTGTACTTTATTTGGCATACACACCATTTGTTTTTTTAGTGAGTTGGCAGATGGAAATAGATCTCAAAAAAGCCAGTCAATGTTCTGTTAAAAGTGGAAATGCAAAGTTTAGGGCTGAAAACATTTTCCTCCCTCTTAGAAGGAACTCTGTTACTTACTGACACTCCCCTTGTCTCACCTCTGATTCACTCTTTGCAGTTTCAAGTGCTGAAGCTTTTATGGATTTAGACATTCACTCATTATCATCCCACCTCCTCTCTGGGTTGGGGGCTCCTCCTCTAGCCTTTACCCATAGTTCACCTCTCTGTCCACCAGTCCCTACAGACTAGAAGTTCATTGCTTGTGGAATTGTCTCTACAATTCCAGGTACAAACTGCAACTGCTTTTCCACCTCAGTAGTCGTAGCAGTTCCCACTAAGGAAGCCTCAGAGGCATTAGCATGGTATGTGGCACAGTCCCTCAAGTTACAAGAAACCTTTTTATTTCTTATGAACACATTTGTCAAAGATTAACATTGTAATACAGAAGTGACATACACTTACATGGATTTTTTTTTTTTTAAACAAACAAGCTGTTGGCAGCATGTGAACTGCAGTAATTCCACCAATTCATTACTAAACAGCAGGGGACCAAGTACAAGGTCTTATATCACCGTGGCTACCAGGTCAGTATTAATGAGGAAGGAATGTAAGTGTGACCACAGGTCCCTCTCAAGTTCCTCTGTGCACAAACAGGCAGATAGGACAGAGCAAAGACATTTGTTCTCACCTTACCTGAACACAAATGGAAGAACTGCTACAGCAATTCTACCAACAAGCAATTTTTTTCTTTTCAAATGTAATGTAAATCAGACAAAAATAAGGTGCCCAGCTGAGGTGTCAAGTATTCACCTAGTGATTCTGTGTCCCTTACTTATTTTTATGTTTTGATTTAAACTTTTTCTTCTAAAGATGCAAATATTTTTGGGGCATTATAGAACTCCTGCTATAACAAAATCTTCGCAAATCACAAGTAACAAAGGAAACCTTTTCATGTATACCACCTGCAACAGCAGTCCTTTTTGACCTCCCATAATTTCAGAACTTTATCCATAGTCCTTTCTCTAACAGAAATTAAAGAGTCCCTTTTGCAGGGTGCTGCATTTGGGTTACATGACACTCAATGTGTGCTGAAGCTCTCACATGGGCAGCCAAAACCTCTCTTTTACAATGAAGGGAACAGGTCTGAGTATCTCTGTTTGATCAGTGCTGTCATTTTTAATATTCCTGTGTTGTGTTCCTGGCAGCAACAAAGAGGCTGAATGCATCCTACCTGTAAGGACTCCTAATGATAGGTAGAGATGTTCCAGAGTGGTGGCAAATGAACTCAAAATTAATCCAGTCGATGCAAGCAGCCCTCCTAGCATGATACCAACTTGGCAGGATACATGATTACTGATTAAACTCCCAACTGGGGCTTCAAAGAAACAAATAAAGCTGGTAGTTAATGGCAGGTCCTCACACACAGTTGATTGCAACAATCATATAGGAAAAGCAAGCAAGAGAAAATTATGACAGCAGCTACACAGCATGTTCTTCCAACAGCCCCCCCATTACAATGGCATGAGCACAAAAAAAAAGTAAAAAAAAAGTAAAAACCTTCTAAAAACATTTTCCCTGAAAGTCACAATAAAAGTAAAACTAAAATTTACAGTAGTTTTCTCAGCAGCCATTTTCATAGACCAAAGTCATTCCCGGACACAATCTGCAGTACCGGGGGTCAAGAGAGGCCACAGCAACAGCCCACACGGGTCATTACTCCAGTCTTACAACACGCCCACCTTCCCCCATATGGAATTTACACTTCACCCCTCAGTAACTTCAGGTGTCCTTCCACACACCTTCCTGGCCTTGTGGGCTCTGTGTGAGACTCAAACAGGAAAGGCCTCATATCTTTTGGACTATCTACAGGGCTGCTACCCCTTCTCCTTCACTTCTCCAACTGATGGCTCCCAGATTACCCTGCCTCTACCATAGGATGCCATCACCAGCCTTCTCTCTCTCTCTCCCACCTGCAATGCCATGTCAAGGTTACCCATATTTCTCTTTTTACCCAGATATAAAGTGTCACAGATCAGTTGCTCTATCTCATTCCAGCTGTGTCCCTCTGCCTTTCTAGCAATTCTCATGGATTAACCCTCTTCCACATGACTAGGGCCTGCGTTTTCACCTAGCTGTATAGCTTGAAAGCAAACCCATGAGAAATTCAGTACAACTGCTACATTGATGCAAGTAATTTTTACTAACACTGAATTTTCTTTTAGGGGACAAGACTATTTATAAATATACATGTTTGGTAAAAGGAGGATGACTGTGACTTAATCTGGAGGCAAGATGTACATCCTGTGCTAAGTCTCAAATATGATTCCAATCAGAAGGCAAAAGAAACACGTGCTCAGTTAGTAGTTCTCAAACACAACATGTCCCACAAGACCTCGACAAAAGTACATTTCTGAAAACTTAGATAATTTCACAAAAAAAGTCCTGCTTCTTTCCTTTAGCATGAAGACACTCCCTTCCTGCACAATTATACTGAGGGAAGCAGCTTGGATATACCATACCCCAGAGAGCCCACAGTATCACTCCTTCCCAGCTGATACCACCAACTCGTGAACATGCTAAAACCAGATTGAACTGATGAAAAAGCAGCCACATTAGGCTTAAAAGGATAATACTCACCACAGAGCATTGTAGCACAGTCAACAATGGAGTGAATCCACGCAGTTCTGGCATAATCCTGCCCAAAGTATGCCTGGAACTCCACAAAAAATATGGAGATGCACCTAGGACAAAAGGCATCAATACCAATCTGTTGAACATAGCATATTTGCTCACAGAAAACACCAGTCTCACTGTTCAAGTATAAAAAGTACCCACTTCAAGGTCCTCTCCAGCTCCCTGGAAAATCAAATTTGTTGTTTGCCTACAGGCCAGTGATATGGAGAAATGTTTGAGCAGTTTCTAAGGGATATTGGCAAAGAAGGTCTACCTTAGTGCATGAGGGACAAGACATGGAATATGAGAACAATCCTTGCTTTGCACTGGCAAGAACTGAATCACAAATTGGTGTCCAACTATTATCTCAACAGTGGGATTAGACAATTAGGCTAATGTAGAGCCTCAATCAGGCATATAACTACTCCAGAGAGATTATAAATGTTAGAATACCATGTTTCTTGCTGGGGTGTCTGTCTCTAGAGTTTTTATAACTCATAGGATTTTAAACATAAATGAAATCGAAATTGTAATTATTGCCCACAATTTATAGCCCATGTTATGATGTAGCTTCCCTGGTACATAAGGCTCTAGCTTCCCAGTTCTTCACTGGCCTTCTTGCTCGCTATTCCACACATGCACAAACTGGCCAAGGCAGTCCCTACAGAGCGAACACCATGGATGTGGATGGACAAGGGCAAAGCAAGTCCTCACAGAGAACCAAAACACTGCAGGAGCCCAGGAACCTTCCAACATTTTAATAAAATGCTTCCAGGAGAGGTTACTTTGCTCTGCTTAACAAGTGTTACTGTTCTACCCGTCTCTGCAGGGGAACAGATTAAAAAGCTGCATGAGTTTCATCCTCATTTCTGGATCAACAAGAGAAGCCTTTTCACCCTCTCTTTTCCCCTGCAGCAAATCAATGAATGACCACTTTCTTCAGCTTTTTTTCCTGCACATACTTCATTCTTCTATGTAGTCTAATGTGTGCCAGCCATTAGATGATTTCTTGGATGTAACGCAATTCATACATGAAAAAGGAATTAAATCCACTCGGAATTATCTGCTGTTATTGTGGAATTGGTACATTTGCATACATTAACACTCAGTATCAGTGTTTCTATGCCCCTTTTATGCTTTTGAGTCCAAGACCCTAGGTTTTATATCCCTAAACCCGGCCGCTTTATTTTCCAAGAAATACAAACTTTAAGTAGGAAATACTGTATTTACATTATACTGACTGTCCAACAAGACACTGATTCAGTGTTCCTCACTTACCAGGGTGTTTATCTCCCTGCTTAATATAGCTTAAATGTCCATGTTCACACACACCAGGCTCCTCTGTCTCAAGTCAGCATCAAAGTCACCGTGGAAGCAATCTCACCCCAGATTGCATTATGTTTATGCAAAGCAGAAGTCTATTCCTGTTCTTTCTATTTTTGAGAAATATTTTCTGCATATTTCAGATACCAGAAGGATATAGAGAGGGGCCTCTTCTCCAGGGCTCAGACCTTCTCAGACAGGACAGCACCTGAAATGCTTGCAGCAGGAGAAGGGGGTATTTACATGTTTTTCAGATTGAAGACTCAGAGTCAAGGTAATTCACTGGGACTAGCACAAATGAGCACAGCTGTGGGGTCAGAGGGACACAGTGACCCCTGAAGAGACCCTACGTGATTCCTCCCTCCACAACCAAATCACCACAGCCTGAAATAGTGCTACCTGCTCCAGGCCTTGATTCTGTAAGAAATCAAGCAGAGGGTGCTGAAAGCTAGAGCAGCTGTCAGAGGAGGCGAGACTAAAACCAGAGGGGTCGTAATCTCTCATCCATCCCCACAGCTTTAGGGGTTTTCAGAAAGCCTTTAGAAGTGTAGCAAGAGTTTTTACCTAATCAGAATAACCCCGGAAGCTGTGGGACATCAGTGGGAAAAAAAAATGCCACAAACAAGTCAGCAAGACAAGTAGCAGTTGCCTTTACCTTGTCACAGCCCTGGTACAGATAGTGACAAGGAAGCAGCCAGCAACGATCATCCATCCCCAGCCTCCGTCAGGAGGGCCAATGTGCCGGGCCCGCTGGGATGAGGCCATGGTGATTCCTCCCTCCTCCTTGCCTCAGTGGCAGGGGCTGATTCCAGTGAGCATGCCGAGCGTGGGCTGGGGCTGCTCGGCACATGGGTCACTGGCCATCTGAGGAGAGAGAGAGAAAACAGGCAGAGAGGGTATCAGGGCATGCACTGTAACCTCAGCACGGCTGAGCAGGACACAGTGCTTCGGCTCCACTGCAGAAAAGTGAGAGTTTTCTTTCAAATGCAGTTTATGAAAACTTGTTGGAAATAAGAGGGCCATCAGAATTTGGCCTCGTGTCTGGTATCAAGCTTTTCATGGTAATTTGCCCAGCAGTTACATCCTAGCACACAATACCCTCTTCCCCCCCATATGTCACAGCACATACGTGTAAGTCACACACTTTACCTGTGCCAGTCACCCATCTACCTTCAGCAGACTCCCCCATTCATTCCAGTCCCTGGCCTGAACTGTATTTTCAGTTGCAGTCTCCACTCAAACTACCTATTCTTCCTTGTACACAATTCTGTGCAAAATTTTTGTTTGAAAGAATATAGTTCTCACCTTTTTTATGAAAAGGAAGTATCCACTGCAAAATCACAGTACATCTGGTGATAAAACAAACTCCTTGTTCTCACAAGCTAAACCCCAGATGAAGGCCAGAATCAGCAGGACACAGCAACTTCATTTTCTGAGCATGGATAATTCACCAAAGGTTAGTGCTAGCCTGTTCCCTTCTTCTATCCACTTATATCAAAGTGACATTTGCATCCAGGCCACAAGGCAGTCTCTAAATGCATGCTGGGTGCTGCAGGACACTGCAGGAGACCAAATGACACTCACTGGACCCTAGGGGAGTAACTGAGTCCTGTGCACTGGGGGAGATTTGCTAATGCTTTGGGTGTCACCAATAGCATGGGACCAGCAGTCTTTAGTCCTTTCAGTGACTGTATGACAGGACTTGATCGAGGGGCCTGAGACACCCGAATTCACTCAGTACAGGAACACACAGTGCTGGCTGTCAGTGGTGGATTTCAGACCATGTTTTTGCCGTCATCAGCAAGCCCTTAGTCCTTGGGTGAATCAAAGATTCATGACATTCAACTATCTGAGATGCCTTTCAGTTTTGCTTGCAGAGAAAGCTCAGATAGCTTATACATCACCTAACTATGACAGATACTAAATATGTAATATTCCCACTGACAAGAACAACAGGCTCCCAGGAAATGTGTCCTGTTACAGCATGTCAGAGGGCTGCACAGCACTCAGAAGGGCAATTCAAGAAAGGATCTATATGGCTCATAATGTTCATTCTTGGTCCTTGAAGCTGCTCAGACAGGTGATGGTCAAGGCTGGGCTCTGGAAAGCCCAGAGCTCTCTGACCCAAAACAACAAGGCACCCCAGAGCCAACCCTAAATATCACCACAGCTGAACCTTTGAGAAATATTCATCAGTGGCCTACCTGAGATACCAGGAGTTGCACCTCAACACATTACAAAATTATTCTAAGAAAACATATACCCATTGCCAAATTTAAATGCGAGCAAAGTAGGAGAAAACAAGTATGACAAAATAAACAAAACCCACAACATGTTGAAAGCTTAGTTGAATTCCTACTAGGCTATAAATAATACCCTGTACCAACACTGTACAAGAGGATCAGTGGATTCTTTTTTTAAAAAAACATCTTCAGTAGTGTTTTGATTGAAAAAGGATAAGAAATGCTATCCTAATCTACCTGCTTGGCTGTCAAAGCCCAAGAATTGCAGCTGATCATGCAGGGTATGATCAAGCCCTATGTGTTAACACACCTCAGCCCATAAATGTTGAAAACTGAAAAACCTAGTGCAACTTTCAAAGACAGGGTTAGGTCCCAAAGGCAGGGGCTGTGCTGTCATATGAGGCATCTCAATTGTCATAGGAAATGAACAAAGAAGAAAACTGTTTGTAATCTTGCAACAAAATGTGTGTTGTCAACATTTTTGAGCAGTGACTTAAGCTAACCATGTTTGAAACGATATCCTTGAAAAATATCAGTGAATAAAAATATCCACAAAAGATGCCAAAACTGTATTGTACTGCCATCCAGTTACACAAGCTACACAAGCTAACATTAATATCTGTTCAAGGTCTTTGTGTACTCCTCAAGTACCATTTACTTTTCCCTCTGTGTTAGTCAGCCTGTATCACACATTTTACATTAGGCCAAAAATGTTGTATAGTATTTGAAAATAAAAATTACTGTCCTATTTTCTCTCCTCATTTAATAAGCTTTGTTATTATTTATTTATAATTAAATATTTCTATAAAGCTTTCTAACAATTCAGCGCCCAAGGAAATGCCTACTACAAGCATTAGAACATGTACTAATGCTGTTTTATTATTCTCTTCTCCTCTGCTGTCACAAATATCTGTTTCATCGTAAGAGAAATTGTATTATAAAGCCTTTGCAATGTCTGTGTTATTCTCTCTGTTTATATGGAGTCTAGCACAATAGTGATTTTAACTGCAGCATTAAGTACTATGACAATACAATCCACACTTGAACTAGAAGAGAGCTCAGATATAAAATAAAAATTCTAATGATCTGCTCTTCTCACTTCTGTGGCTCTGGAGAAACATATAGTACTCTGCTCTGCCTGGTTATGGAAACCATTCTCTCTGAAGAGTGGGCCACATCTCAGAGGGGACACATGAAATGGCTAGTTTGGATTACATATCACTGGTCACAGTAGCTCACAAAGATCAAATAAAAATTCATGGCAGGGATTACTATCTCATGGATAGAGTTTAAAGGGTCCCAGCTAGACACAGTCTTTACAAGTTCATTCCTACAGCTGATTAGAAAAATCCCACAATGCAAATTAAACCCAAATGAGTTTATAATTTCAAACTTCATCTTCAAGGTATTCAATTACTAGGACTTACGTACATAAAAGATCAATGAAAGCTCTGGAATGGAGACCAGGACAATTTGCCATTTCTGACGTAACTTTTTAATACACAGCAAAAAATGCCACTGCAGCTGACAGAGCTTTTTCAGAAGCCTGTGCAGGTGCACACATGAGCAGCAGGATGTCACTACCCTCTTCACAAGCATTGAACTTCACATTTTAAGCAAAATACCACTTTTTTTATCTCAACTATTTGCTTCAGGACAAACATACAACAGTGCCAATGTTTACTCACACCCTCCTTTCCTCCTCACTATACTCTGAACCAAACTTCTGACATAAACACAAACAAATTGAGGAAAAAAGAGACAACAAGTTGGCTAACGCAGGAAAATGAGAAAGCATGTTGGTAGTCAAGTATAGCACTATTCACAAAGTCTGAGGGAGACTGAAAATGTCTGCAGTCAAAAGCTAGAGGATGCCAGGCACACAACACAGAAGACACAGCCACAGACTTGTCACTTGACACACACGTTGTGTATTTGCCTTCCAGCACCCACTGCTAATTTGTAAGCAGACCCTATTTCTCAAGTGTTGATTCCATGCAGGTGACAGACAATTTTGCAGGGTTTATGTTACATTTCAAGTAAGATGATATGAACTAATTGACTGATTCTTTATTTTTAACTGATAGGGTCAATTATACATCCCCTTCCATAGAGCTTCAAGCAACAACTGCCATATGAAAAATGTGCAAATATTGGATCAACAAATTATCTGATGGCTAAGGCAGTGGTTACCAGATACTTTATGTTGGATCAGTGAATGATCAGATCATCAAGCAGTACAATTTGATGCAAACCACCACCACATCCCTGTCTACTTACATGGAAAACAAAATTCCACACTTTTACGAGTGTCTAACCTATCCACCAAAAAAAAAAAAAAAGCTGCTATCTAACCTAGCATGAAGCCAGAGTGCTACAAAGAGATTATACCTTGATTTGGCAATGAAGTCTGCCACTAATTTATCCTGCCAAATTCGCCTGAATAAGCAGAGCTGGTACCAGTGCTTTGCACCATGTTGCCACCACATTTGATATCTAATACTAAGGGCCTCAAAGGTGGATTTAGTGCATTATTGCAAGTTTCATATGTTACATTCAAATACCTTGATCATTGAATAGCCCAAAAGAATCCATGACAGCTACCTGAATTAACAGGGCATTCATAAAGTTCAAATTATTTAGCTCAAGGGTTTCCTGGCAATCACAAGTAATGTAGTTAGGTGGAGTTCGCATCAGCAAGTGATACACCACAGAGGGGTCCTGAGCAATTCAGACATACCTCTGCAGCACTTTTGCAGAGTCTTGGCAAGCCTATGCTTCTTATTTTTCAAGTTCTGATTATTAAGGCTGGAGGAGGCACTTCCAGGAATGCCAGAAGGGATAACAGTAACCATTCAATAAGCAGAAATATACACAAAAATTTTCAGAGTTGTCAAACATATCCACATACAGAGCCCTAATTAATTTTAATGCACAAAGAGCAGTAGCTGGGTGCCATGGCCTCAGCCCAGATCTCTGGCCCAACTTCCCAGCCAAGCTTCACATCGAGGCTGAGACCCTGGTTCACATTTTAGCTGTACATTAACGTACTTGGGAAGAATTTGATGACATATCAGCCTAAGCAAACATAGATCAGCTATTTGGTTACATGGTTACTTGCTGTTATTTTCCCAGAACCCTGCCTGCCAACATACACACAAACACCAAACATTTAATGAGGTTACAAGCAGATGAAAACAATGATATTACAAGAAATGCCTGGCCAGTACAGAAATGGGCCACCCAGCCTCCCTAAAAGCACCTATTATGTCAACCTGACAATTTCATTCTGAGGTTAGAAAACTTCATTTGCTTACACCCTGGTGCTGTTTTCTAATTAACTGTATCATAGATAGACCAGACAGTGGACTCTACAAATGAAGTTGAACAGGCAGAAAGTTTGTCTGAGCAATCACGTCCTACCCCTTCCCAAACCTCAGTTTGCTCTCATGTTGCATTTTTTTCTTAACCTTCCTGGTATAGAGAAAGACTGTTTTTGCATGTGTGCTCCACCTTCAGCACTGTAAGACCTAATCCCCTCTGGCAGTGCTGGCTGCTATTATAACACATCTCAGATATACACGAAAAGTTCCTGCTGCTTGAGATAGCTAAAGGAAAGAAGGGTTAAAAGATGATCTCGTGAAAGAGATCTGACTTTGCAACCTTAGATTGATAATTTTCACTAAAGCATTAAGTAAATGTGCTGTGCTGTGAGTTCAAAAGAGATGTAAGTGGAGTGAAAATGACAACAAATTCTGCTGATCCCTAACAAAGCCTTAGCTATCCAATGTGCCCTGACACCTCACTAAATATTGACTCTGTTTCCCCAAGTTAATACATTAGGTTTAATCTGGCAGGATAAATAGCATATCAGTTACTTCAGCGGCTGTATTTGAGAACCCTGGAAAGAAAACAAGTGCTCCTGAGAGCATCTCCCTTACTCGGTCTGCTCAATGAGCAGCAAGGACCAGGTAATTTTACAAAAAAGGCATGACTATAACCTTGTACCTCATCACGAGGCCTCTTTCACCAGGGAAAGGAGCACAAAAATCCATGGCAGCCTAGCAACTGGCCAGCACAGCAACAGGAGCCACTGACCTTTTAAACACGGCTCACAGCCAGCAAAGCGCTCCCTGCCCCCTCTGCCTTCCCCTTCTTCTACCATAAAGGTTTTCTTCTTTAAAGAAATTGACACCCAAATTATATCACAACAGTGTGAAGCTGCAAAGCATTTGTGTGACAAAGGACAGAGGAACAGCAGGTACAGTCAAGTTCGCCTGCCTGGGGACCAGGGGTTGGTTTTTTCCTACCTTGTTCAGTTGCTCCATTTACAGCTTTGATGTACCTGAGCAGCTCCATCACCTCAAGAAATACCACCTCACCTGCCAGACAGTTTGGATGCTTTTTGAAAATGCTTCATTTGTAAAGGGATACAGCTTCAGCCAGAGGAGTCCGCAGAAGGTCAGGTTTGTATCGCAGCTGCCCTACAGCAACAGCACACAGATCCCAGACCATACTGGGGGTCTCACCCCACTACTTTCTGCTTCTTCGCACTATCCTGGCTACACAAAATCAAAATGGCTGTGTGGTAAGATGCCTTTGCAATTTCTGTCAGAACTGCATGGAAGGATTTTGTGCAGTTTATCCCAAAGGAGCTGTTCCAAATATGTATAGCAGCATAAATAAGCACAGAATCCAATGCTTACTTTTACCTGATATAGAGATGCACATGACAGAAGAACAAGAAGGACACTTAGCTAGAATTTTCTGTCTGGATAGTGAGATACATACGTATACTGTATGTGCCATTTTCTACCTTCCCAGTGAAGATGGGTTGGATGAGGCCTGAGAAACGGCCTGAGAAATTCATGTCTCTGTGTCCAGAATGCCAGGACACACTCCAGGAACAGGAATATTTTTGTAGGAAAATACCTTTCCAGAGAAAGTTTGACTTTAACTTACTTAACTCAATCTGAAAATGTGAGGTTTTTCTTGACATTCTGAAAGGTTTTTAAACTAAAAAGTGTAGTACTCACCATTTCATTTTTCACTGTGATGAAAATAACAGAGAGCCAGACAATTTTCTTTGAGTACACGGCTGTTACCAAAATTCAAGCTGGGACTGTCAGTGTGCACAACCTTAGCAAGGTTATGGTCACACATGTTCCATCAAACACGTATTTTCTCCCTGAAAGGATAACTCCACTAATTGAATAACTAATAGCAAACAGCCATGCTGCTGGGGCAGGATAATGGTACCATCACTGTCTCCATTTCAACATCTTTGTTCCCCTTCCAGCAAATAAGTGAGGATAGCCAAAAATGCTTACAGAAAATATCAGAAAAACTTTTCAGGAGAAAACAATCATTCCCTGCTGTCCAGTAACTTAATGACACAAGGCAAGATTTTAAAATTTGAGTTGAGGAGCTGCTGCTGACATTTTCTTATGATGTCAATATAAAGATGTATCTGATGATACATACAGAACTTCTTGATGTTTGCTATTTTTCTAGTATCTCTCAATTTTCAGTAGTTCTACATTTTCCTAATTTTAAACAGGTGGTGGGTAGGCAATGGCTGTGGAAGGGTTTTTTGTTCGTTTCTTTATAATTACATTACATTTATCTGTTACTTTTGCATTTCATAACATACTATTAATGATGATTAAACACTTCATCAAAAACTTCTCATTTACTGTTGAGCTTAAATATGTGATGATACAATCATTTTTCCAAGTCATTCCTATCTGTTTGAGGACCTGTGTACTTCTCTGGATCAGGCACGTATTAGTAGCCCAATATATCCTTAAGGAAATGTTAACATCTGACCATAATTGCTTGGAAATTCTGAAAAAGCCTTTTATTCAAAGTGTCTTCAGCTGACACTTTTCCCACATCTGGTATATTATTTTTTTCTATCTTCAGCAATATCTTGCCCTGGGAAAGTATGGCACTGCAAAGCTGCCATGGAACATGTGTAAATGGGACTCTTTTTCTCAGATCATTATGCAGTCAGTCTATGGAAATCACTACTTTCCACTTCTTTTCCTGATTCTGCACCCCAGATTCTACTTTGGTGATAAGGATCCAATTTCAACCTCTTAGATTAGCTGGAGATCACCTGGTAAAGGACATAGAAAGCAAATGGTCTTCTGATGCCTCCAGAGAAAATCAGGATGTTATCAGGCACACCAGGAGTGCTCAGGTGCCAACAGTGCAGCTGTGCCTGGATTAAACTGAGGGGCTGACGACTATGGAGACATCTCCCTGCACATACCTGGAAGTGCCAAAGGCCATCCAAAAGCTGTGATTGCTGCCAGTTTGTGTCTCATCTCTGATAAGAAATGAAAGCTGATGGACACCAGTTCCAGCAAACATCCTCGGTGGGGAGTCCCAGCCTGGGGAAGCATTGGAAACTATTCTATGGTGTCCTGGGAGAGGTGCCACCCAGTGCCCAGGCACTTGCTCAGCACAGGAAATCCAGGGAATCAGGAGGCAAGCCAATGGGAAACTGGTACACCCCCACCTAGAAATCTCAGTGATGTACTTATAGAACATGTACCTGTACTTGGAGCTCTTTCATAGTTACCATCTTTTCAGCCCTTCTGTTCATGGAAAAGCCTTGTTCAGGCTATGCAAAACTAATTTGGTTCATAGTGTTCTTGATGTTCCTGGCTGGGGTTTACTAAGATAAGGAATTGCACTTAGACAAAAACATATTTTCCCCATGTTCTTGAAGAGTTCAGAGCCCAAGTGGCATTACTGAGTTTTTAACAATTCACACAGTAAAATATTCTTCTTAGTTCTTTTCAATAGGCGAATCTTACACAAGTGCTTTCTAAAGGGAAAGGAGGTGACTGCTTTAGGAAACAAAATCTGTACCTCCAGAACAAGCTATCCAGAAGATTGCCTCTATTTATTTGATGATTTAGGGCTGCTGTTAGCATCAGTTCATCATCTTCTTCAGTATGCAGTATTTGTTTGCAAAAACTAATTAGACAAGAAAAGGCAAGGCAGGATATTTCCTTTTGTTCACACAAGCCTATGTTCTGAAACAAAGCTTTTAGGATACATAATGCCATGCATGCTCTTCCAATGGACAATATGCCAGAAAACTGTCTCTGTGACTATTATGTTTCTTTGAAGGTTTTCAGGTGAAACCTTGAACTCTTTAAAACTAAGAGAGGCCTACTGTCACGTCAAAGCCACAAATAATTTTCCTTTTAATAATGTTAATATATAATTATTGTATATACAATGATGCATTAATATAATCTCCTGCAGGAATGGAAGAGAAGTCTCTAAATACTGGAAAGACAACTGTTTAAGACGAAAAACAGGATGTCTGCCATTTCCTGAAACAAATTTCCAAAAGCAACTACTGATGAATGTTGCTTTATAGGGTTAAATATTTCTGAGAAGTCATTGCACAAATGACACTTACTTCATTAAGAAAGCATAATTAAACAGGTTATAATATAGCCATAGGTATGTTCCAACAAACACATCTCTGCACAAGTATGCTCATATATGTGTCCCTGCACATAACCTTCAGAAAATAACAAAAGGGAAGCTATTAAGCTGGGAAGGAAACATTAAATACTAAAATGAAAGACAAGGAAACAGATGGAAGTCAAGAGGAAAAAGTCTTACCATGCCATACAAAAGAAATCTGACTAGGAAGAATGCATTTACAGCATGCACATCATGAAAACATGCATCTACTCACAAGTAATAGTTTGTCCTGGTGAAATCAGACACTGAAAGTTAACAATCAATCAGCGCATCTTGGGCAGATCAGCACATTCTTCATGCTCAGTCTTCCATTCAGCCTCACCAAGCCATCCATGTTTCAACTACACCCTTGCTTAATAACTTATTTTAGTTTTTAGGAAAGCTTTACAGCTTTGAGAAAAGTGCCTCAGGTTCCCTTTGCTGAGTGAATATTAGTGCAGCTGTTTGATTACATCATTTTCAGAAATGATCAGCAGGAACTTTCCATGCTACTTAAGGGTGTACTCCTGCTAGTTAGCATTGCAGCCCAGAAATACAGTTTCTCAATTTTATGTTAAAGAACATTTTTCTCTGTAGATAATTTTTTTGTTTTGG
Source organism: Sakesphorus luctuosus (assembly GCA_013396695.1). Classification (NCBI taxonomy): domain Eukaryota; kingdom Metazoa; phylum Chordata; class Aves; order Passeriformes; family Thamnophilidae; genus Sakesphorus; species Sakesphorus luctuosus. The sequence goes on along the minus strand of VWZD01013789.1, from coordinate 844,759 downwards.
TAAGTGAAATGTGAAAAAAAATCAAACTCTCCTATTAAGTATGTTTTACCTTTGCTTTCCAGATTTCTATTATAATACTTTAAAAGCTAATCTCCATTTTCATTTTCTCTAGTGTTCCCACACAGATCCTCAGCTTGTATCCTCTCAGCTCCACAGACACACAGAATATTATGGGAAGTGTTCAAACACGCTTATGATGGAGATATAATGGGAGAGAACACTTGAAAAAATCCCTGACCACAAGAAGCACGGGATTAGTTTAACTCACAAAAAGTATGGGACCAAGGGCTTTGCAGCAAAGGATCCAAGGGTGCCTCTGGCAGGAAAACTAACCTGTAAGTAGTGAGGGCAGAAATTTTACAGAAGAGAAATTCAAGTTACATTAGGAGTAATGAGACAGCAGGTAGAAAAACAGGAAACCACTTTCCCCAGATTGTATCGCGTTTGTCTTTTCTCTTCAACATCCACACTGCGAGAGCAGATAGCTATAAAAGGAGGAAAAGAACCCATGTGGAGCCACAAGACAAGATGTTAGAGAGTCATATTGTTAAATGCTAGAGTGTAATGATAAGAGACCTCATAATTTTAAAGTACTTCAAAAGGGAAAAAGGAAAGAGGCTGATGCTATCTAAGAAAAATAACCAAGAAATTTATGTAAGAACTGGTTATAAAAGCATTGATAAAAATGCTCAGTTTCTTCTTCCTATTAAACCCAGTCCTAGTTACAGCAGCTGAGCATTTACAACCACAGAACCAGCACAGCCTGCCAGATCTCCCATAAAACACCCAAACACTCCTATCAGAAACTCTCAAATGGAAACACTTCAGAAACCAGCTACACAGGGTCTCCTTTTGCATGTGATCCTGCAGACCATTTGCTGGCCATGCTGGCCATTTATCACAGCATCTTGAACCACTGCATTAGAAAGTTTATAAAAACAAAACCTGGCTAAGAAATCAAAGAACAGATTGTAGAACTAAGTATGGGTTTTTAACCTGGTACCATGCTCCCAAAGGAGTTATAAGAAAGTTTTTTTTAAAAAAAAAAACTAGTCTTGCCTTCTTGCTCTCAGCTCCCTTGTTCACATTACTGGTCAAGGAGCCGCTGTGAAGAAATGCATTTGCTGTTTACATTGGACAGTCGTACATGTATTGTTTAGTCAAAGTCTCACTACATGTCAGCTTGGGAATGAAACGCCAAAGGACTTTAAAGGAGGACTCAATAGTTATCCTCTTATCCTGTTACTCCAGTCAACCTTGTAACTGTCTCTTAGCTACATCTCATTATCAACAATCCCTTTAGTGCGATCAGTTTCACTTTAAACAGCTTATTACATGGATGAAAAAAGGACCAAAAATAACTCAAGAATTATCAGAGAACAAAAATGATTTCTAAAAACAATATTCATGTATTGATACACAGAGAATTATATTCCTTCAAAATCTTCTCTCTGTGAAATTTTTTTCTGTAAACATGAACAGACCCTAGTGATTTTTTTCAAGAACATCTTCTATTTACAATGCAAAGTCACACCATCTAGGCAATAAACTATAACTATTATGATAGCATTATTAAATTGCATCTTCTGAATTACCTAAAAAAGTAACTTGGAGTATCCCAAAGAAAAGTTGTTACAGGGAACTGCTAGTTCACTCAGAAGTTCATCAACCCTGTAATAACAAAGGGATAACCTTGCTCTCACATTAAAACTGATTTTAAAAAAACACTGAGGTCAAATTAGTTTCTCAGCTAAGAATTAAATATCACTTGCATTTCTTCGTACCTTGAGAAACACCAGAAAGCTGTCAGTAGCAATGCTTGCCTATGAACTTACCCAAACAAAACTCTATTGCACACTTAAATCCTGAATCATTAGACCATTTCTCTTCTTCAGCAGGCATTTCACATTAGGACAGGTGGATTTTGATAAATTTTAAATTATTACAAAGTTTCAAATTCACCTGAACCAAATAAAGAATCCCACCCAACTTTTAATCAGTCTTGAAGTGCCAGCTCATTTCCTTTTCGTCCTCCACAGCCACCCTAAAACACACTCCACTTGCTTCACACATTGCCCTGCCTGTCACTCCCTCCCTTCACATCCTCTGGTTTTTTCCCAATTTTTTCCCCAAACAGATTTTATTTGGTGCATTGGTGCCAACCACATAGTCCTTCCTGGTCAGGAGGCATTGATACACTGACATAATTTACATGCTTCCTATGTTCTCTAGGAGCAATAAAAGTAATTTTATTTTGTTTTATTTCCAAGGAGTAGCTTCATGTACCAAGTTTTCACAACTGTCACCCAAGATTTACTTTCTCATTTGGACAAAAGTAAAAATTGCCTACTAAAGGAGTCTTCTGCAAAATACCTCCATTGATGTGCCCGAGATGCCCATGCAAGGACTCTCATCTCAAATACTTTGTTATACCGTTCTTTCTGGCAAACAAGCAGGGCCTGGAAACTCTGTAAGTGCCATTTCACCATTAATCATGTGTGGGCTGATTCTGTATATCATGCACCATAAGCAAAAAGGCAGAATTACATCATATGGGTTGTGACCCCTCAGAGATTACTCTCCACTCCATTAACTTCAGTGAAAATAGACCAGCTGTGCAGGATAATTCTATTTATTCTTTCCAACTTGGGACTCCATCAGGCTAAATTAAATGGACACTGATGGAAAGAACTCTGACGATAAAAAAAGAGATGAAACACTGACTCTATGAGGAGCAGAGGATGGTGGATCAGGCAGGCGAATGAGTCACGGTTCATTGACATTTTCCAATCTCTCTTGCACTGCTTTGCTCTCCTGCCCTGCATACTCTCCATCTGGATCCCCAAGCTAACCAAAAGGGTAACTGTTCAAAGCTTTGGATCTGTGCTGTGCATCACTGAGCTTCTGTGGGTACAGAAATAACAGTGTTTGCTTCTACAGGAAACTGGCTCTGTCTGGGATTCACAGGGAGGTCTCTGCTACAATGCCTTTTTGCCCACTTTTAATACAAAACATCAGATGCACAGAGAAATAGTCTGAACCACTTTAGATGAGGAAAACAGAAAATATTAATTCTATATTTAATAATGAAAACAGCTTTCATTAAAAAAGCTTCAGCTGCTATTGGAGCACAGTATTGATATCACTCCAGTGAAGAAACTACCTGGTCTTTGTATTTCAAGAGGGAAACTACTGCTCCACTCAGCTGGCTCTTCTTGCTCAGCTGATTTCCATTTTAATCTTTTCTCTGTCCATGAGAGAACTTTTTCAGTCCCTTCTAAAAATGCACTTTGGCTTGCTGCTGCTGGTATCATGCTATAGCTGCCCCAAGGATCATTTAAAATAAGTAGATAAAGAAACATTACTACAGAGGTTTAGAAAGACAAAAAGTCAACAGGCAGAGGGCACTTTATGAAGAAGCTTCCCAAATACCTCTGGTCTTTAGCTGTAACAAGTAGTGTTGGCTTGTAAGATTATGCAGGTCAGATAGTATAGCTTTCAAGCTTTTACAGAATAAAGTGTAATTTAAGGGCATGTTTGAATGAAAGCAGGGTTGCCAAGATATACAGTCAATAGGAAGACAACTCTCCAAGAATATGTGGCAGCACAGGTGAACAGTTAGGTGAGAATAGATAGACAGCAGCTTATTATCCAAACTGACAGGATTGCATCTGAAAGGCTGCAATNGGGGGGAAGGAAGAGAGCGAATGTAAACTACCAGAAATGTTTGTTTCTTTAAAACAATAAAATGTTGCTGCTAATGAGAAGTGTAACAACCTTAGCACATTCAAATGGCAATAGCACATCAAATCGATTATTTAACGGCCAACTCAAAACAGCCCCCATATGAAGCAAAGGGAAGCCTCTATTCCTACCAAGTTCAGTGCTACGGCACATGTTAAAACCAGCTATTGCTATTTATTGAACACTGACACTGAGGCACACCTATATAGGCAAGGCCGAGTGTGATGTCCCTGGCCCAGCAAATTTCAAACTCAGTAGCTGAGAGACTGGATGCAGCATTTCAGTGACACAAAGGTGAAGCTGACATATGCCTTGAACATGGAACCATTTTGGTTTTGACTCTTCTGATATCAGCTGTTCCTTTCCCTGTTCTTTTAGTGACTTTTATGGAGAAATAAAGGTGATGAGCTTGAAGGGCTTATTACAGGGACCTCAGAATAGACACAAAGTCAAAAAATTACCAATCCAAGTACTCTGGAACCTTGGGGAATGCACAGGAGTAATGCAAATATGGGATCCATAGTCCATTGCAGTATCAGTAAATGAAGACAGAGCAGAGAGGAGCCAGGACAGTGACCACAGACAAGCAGCAGTATGCTGTACTACACCTCAACTGTGCACCAACCACCAGGTTGCCTGAACAAGCTCTGAACACTCCTCTGTCAAAGGAGCTTGATATTGTCAAACATGGCAATTTGCTGAGATAAGCCCTAAGAGAGACATGAAGATAAGGAGGTATTTCACTATCTCTACAGACTAAATTAATAACTTCTGTGTCATCTTCAAGAAGCTCTCAAAGGCAACCAAGTTCAAGATGCATTTACAATGAAAACTCTAAGACATGACTTATTAAGCACTCTAACGGTCCCCAAAACACTGTGGCCAGCAGCAAAACCCATTTGAATCAGGAGTGACATGTTAATTAAGAAACTCAGCAGCACCACAGACTCTGAGAAACCCCTAGAGAGGCAGGGGAAAGATCCCACTTCCCACATTTGCATTTCACATCTGGGAAACATGAATCATCTCATCGTCATTCAGACAAACCCAGTAATTGAAGTAAGGAAGCTTTGAGCTTAAAAAAAATGGTGAAAGACAGGAGACTGTCTGTCTTGAACAAAGGGAGAGAAAGAGGTAAGAGGTCAGCACTGTCCTGCTGAGGACTGAGGACTAGCTCCCAACTTTAAAAATACTTTAAAGTCCAATTCATAAAAAAGGATATTGGAGTTTGGTAGTTGCTAGCTAAAACATCTTGTCCATTTCTGTATCAAAATTTGTCTCTAGGATCTTCTACAATGGCTGGGAAACAACTTTCATTTTTAAAATATCTAAATAAAATGTTTTCTTCTATTTGTCTCCTATCAGGAACTTTGCTTTTGACTTTGCAATCAAGAACTGAAATTTCTTTTACCTAATGCTTCAAATGATATTAAGGGAAGCTTCCAAACATTAGGTACATTGCTACCCCAGAAGAAATGAGGTATAAATGGTGTGTGTAGCCAAGTACACTGGCAAACTGAGAGTTGAGGAATCCCAAAAGTTTGATCACACTCCTTGGCGAGATATGGATATAATTTTGATGGTATCACCAAGAGGCAAGACCAGAAGAGACATTTCTCCTAAAAAGGACAGGTCAGCTCTCAATCTAGCAGAAGTAAAATTTGTAATTCCCAGACATTCAGAGATTGCACAAAACCTTGGAAGTTGGAAAGAAAAGGATGACTAATTGGTTCTCCATAAATTACCTGTTAAGTTAAAAGAATAATAATTTGCATTATAAATAAATAATATATTTTGGGCTGCCCATTATCATTATTTCTGGTCACTTATGACTTATCCTCTGTCATTCCCCAGAAACTGAATAGATTCTAGTGACACTCAAAACAGCTCAAGAAAATAATTTTTAATAGTAAAAGGAGCCTAGATTATCTCAGTTGTCTTGTATTTACATTAATTTTGAATCCTATTCACTTAACTACCATTACCCAACTTGCAAGTTGATGCAAAATATAAGTCTGTTTCCCGATCCATCTAAGTGTGGGTGTACATCCCCTACAAAGATCACACATAAAAAGCACATGAAATAAAAAATACAGTTGCTTCATTCTTCTCTGTTATGCAGATAACACTCTGAGACAGCATTCACACCAAAGCCCAGAAAATCATCTTACAATACAACACCAGAAATGGAAAAAAGAGACAAACAATCCTTCCATGAAAACAGGTAACATTGTCTAAAAGCAAACACTAAAGACCACTTCATTTACTGTCTTCTCACTCCATTATCCCACTACATGAAACAAGCAGAAACTAATAAATATGACACATAAGCCAAATACCAACAAAAATTGCTGCTTCATTTGTTTTAAGTCCCAAGGAAAAGAAGGAAAAACATCCCAGTTTGTGGATAACCTGTAATTCTCCAACACTGAACTGCATCTGAAACAACTATCCAGTGGCACTTATACTGTATGCAAAGTACCTGATAGAGTTTTATTAATGAAGAGTAAGCTAATCTCAACTCACTAGTAAAATATATTGTCACATCCCCTCAAGCCAGTTCTACAATTCCCCACTGCTGCAGGCTCTGGGGAAGAAATCTGCCATAAATTGCTGGCTAATCTTAACATCAAATAAGTCATCTTGCTGCTGAAGTGCTGACCTGTTGCCTCAGGGGCCTGCACAGCTTAAAATGCTTCAGAGACAAAAGTGATGGATTTTGCTTTTACAGTGTAAGGAAAGATATTCTAAGTGCCCTCTGGCTGTACCTGTATTCTGTGGGCTCCTGAGCTGTGCTACCACGGTGTCTATGACCGTGCCAGACAGGTGCCACCTGAGCCTCCAGGCATGCAGCACCACCCACCCTCTGGTACTGAAAACAGAGAATGCTTCTTCCAAAAACAGAAGGCTGAGGGACCTGAAAAACAAAGACTTGGAAGATCATAGCTTGCCCTGCTTGTTGTTACATCCAGTATCCTACAAGCCTAAGGGAGGCAAGGAGCCAATTCAGAAAAAGACAGTCTTCACCTGGGTATCTTCATTCAGAGCAGCTGACTTGGTGTACAGTCCTATTGGCAACAGCTCTTCCACTTCCCACCTCAGAGCAAGTTCAGACAGCTTCCCAAGAGGGAAACAAAACTATCTTTGCAGTTCAATAAGCAGAATAGGAAACGCCTTCCTTTTCAGTGAAGAAAAACTGAGTTATTAGCTTGGATGACTACAGTTTTGGGTTTTAAAAATTGTACCTTTCAAAATTTCTCCATATCACAGACTGGGAGCCCACATCCTGCAGGCCAGCTGTAGCCTGCAGTTCCACTGTTCACAGTCACACCAATGTATGTCAATTAATACAAGCAACAATATAGCTCATAATATATGTATTTAGGTCTCATAAGTCTGCTGGGGAGTAACACCTTTCCTATTAGAAAAAAATGGATAAAATGAAGATTTTTGGTTCTTTTAATCTATTACATGAGACTTTACACGCAATCCAAACTGCAGTTTTCACCTAATGGCATTATTTTTGTGATGTATCATTACGTGTATAACTTCAGGATACATTCCCTATACCATTCTCTCTGTAGTGTCTCTCCTGTAGTGACCCATCACAGGACAAACAGTAAAGGTAAGATATTTTTCTTAACTCCCATACAGTATCTTGGTTTAAGTTGGAAGTAAAAAGCACTATGATTTTTCTCTGTTGAATAAAGATGGTCAAAACAAGTAATTAGTCCTTCAAGTTCTGTGAACAAGAAAGTGTACCATCATTCTCTAAATATGCACACATGCTACTTAGACAATGTTCTGTGAGCATTTTCTTACTGGCAACAGTAGGATCAAGACAGAGAAACAAAGTATCTAAAGTAGGAATGAGAACAAGTCCTAAAACAATGCACATAAGTGTCAGTGCTTTCCAGACTAAAGTAAATTATAAACCAGAGCAAGTTTATATTCCACTGACTTCTCAGTCTCACTATACCAATTAAAAGTGCGATTTTCCTAATCACCTCTGTCATTTATAATTTAACAGCAGGTCTATGCTACATTCAAAAGTATTTTTAACATTTTATATACAACTAAAAGAGAGTAAAGTGCATGCAGGTGGCAGCTATGCTCTCTGTGATTAGAGGCACCCTGTTAGGGGTGGTTTAATCTTCCCCTTTAGAATTTTAGGTATTCACCTATCCAGGTCAATATAATCTGATTAATAAAATTCATACCCTTATGATGCCTGCGTGTACTTTCCACAAAAATGGTCTTTTGAAATGCTCATACTCCAAGAGAGAATAGTATGGGGAATGTACACACATAGCTATACATCACAAAAATAAAACCATTAGGTGAAAATTCAGAATTACAACAGGAACACAGAATCAGATCTTCATGTATACAGCTAACTGCACATGCACACAACTGAGATATCTCAGCATTCAGCTACGGTTTTCAGGCAACTGCCTTAACAACATGTCCTCTACCACTGACCACAATTTGATAAGTAATTACTTCTTTCAGCAGCAGCAATGCTGGCAGAAACAGCCCTTACCTCCTGTTCCCGGCCACACGTTCTCTCCTTCCAGGCCACCTTCTCAGCCCTGACGCAGCAGCCACACAGTCAGACAAATCACAGATAAAAGTAATTGATAAAAAAGAAGAAAGAGTGCTTCTGAACCCGCTGCAGTTCCCTCAATGCAGTTCACCACCAGCCCCACAAATGGTTGCACTAGTACGGCTCAGAGGGTGGCAGGGGGCTGCTTATGCAAGCACGGTTCTATCAGGAAACACATGCCAAATTTCGCCCTCAGCAAGCAATTGTGTTTGCACTGAAACATCTGAAAAATCTTCCCCCTCTGTGCCCAGTCTGTGGGACCTTGGCCTGGGAATAGGGATCTGGAAGGGATCCCTGGGGGTGTCCTAGTCATCTTGCTCACAGTTGCAGGCAAGAACCAACTCAGCAGATCCCATCAGTCAGGAGACACACTGTAGCAAACCACCTGTCAGGTACACAGCACGCGGCTTGAAGCTGCGCTGAATGTGCACGCTGGGGCAAAAAGAAAGTTCCTGAGGTTTCCTCTGTTTATGTATCAGCTGAATCAATTCTGATAAAGCTTAGTGAAATTGAATTACACTGTGCTATATTATCTTTCATTATCAATTTCCAGCTTGAGGTTAAAGAAAAAGTTAATGACTGAATTTTAAAGGCATTAACATGGAAACTCCTAAGCCCAGAGAAACCGTCCATTAAAACAGAGCTTCTGTTACACTGCTGCAAAAGATGGAAAAGTAAAAACTAAATATAATGCAACTGAAAAAATATAAAACAAAAACACATCATGAACTATGTATAGCTAAAAAAAAACAAATATGAAAAGACAGTAACAGCTAGTGATTTGAGGTGAGCAATAACATGGCCCTAACTGAGGCATAATAGAATCACTCTGAGCAAAATGCAATCCTGTTTCAGTTCATTAAGTTCCAAGTTATCCTCCAATTTCCCAGCGCTAACGGAAACATTTCCTCATTGCCACTGCAGGAGCAGACTAACAACAACAAACATACTCACTGCCCCAACCAGCTTGTTAAGTTAATGAAATGATTTCAGTCAGACAATCCCATAAAACCGAATTCATCTCAAATACCTAATTAATGACTTACTCCTAGAGATATTAAGCAGATGGGTCAAAAATGAGTGGCAAATTATCAGAAAGTTCTAAACAAGGATAATACTCACTGTATCTTTTGGCTTGGCTTTTTTTTTCTCATTGAATAGTTTCCCTGAACTCAGTCAACCTGTGAACACAAAATTTCCTGCAAGACATACCAACAATATCACTTGGCCTGAATCTATTACTACACACCTGGCTAAGTCCTACAAGGTACTAAAAATTCTCCTGGAAATGAATTATGTTAATATCCTAGAAGAAATATCAAGGGCGTTCAGGATAAGGATCACTGTGATTAGCTACTTCCACAGCTAGCTATTCCTAGGGAAGACCACGGGCCAGCTCCCCAGCCTGTCCCTGAGCAGTCTGCACCTGGGTTTTTAGAGCCCTTGGGGAGCCGCTCACACACACACACAGGGGCAGAGCGCGTGCCTGGGGGTCCCAGTGCCAGCTGCGAGTCTGCACACACATGGACGGGGACACGGCACGGCACGGCACAGCCTCTCACACCCGACTCTGAACAGATACATTTGTTCTGCTTATGCAACAGAAATAAAAGATAATTGAGTTTCCTCATACCATCTCGCAACTTTAAACCCTGTGTATTCTTTACCTTACCTGACCAACAGCTTATATATATGTATGTACATATATACTCGTGGCGTTTAGCGCAATTTTTATTTATTTTCCAGTGGTTCCGAGGTTCTAAGGCAGGGCGCGGGAGCGACCCGACTGAAGCCCCTCCGGAGTGCCGCCAGCCCCGCCCCGCGCCCTCTGCCCGCGCTCCCCGTGGGGTCGGTCGTCCCCCGTCTCCCTCCTCGCCGTTCCCGGGACGAGCCCCTACCTGCAGGGTACAGCCCCTGCCTGCACGCTGCGGTCCCGGCGGGAGCCCCATGGCCCCGGTGCTGCCCCGCGGGGCCGGGCCGGGGGCTGGTGTCGGGGCGGTGATCGCGGTCCCAGCGCAGCGGGCGGGCAGCGCTCGGTGCCGGCTCGGCCCCCACCCCGCAGCTCCGCGGCCGCCTTGGGCGCCCACCTGACCGAGCGGTTCCCCTCCCCGCAGCGCGGCCCGGTGGGCTCGGCCGGGGGCTTCTCCCCAGCCGGCTCCGTCAAGCTGCCATCGGAGTCCCTCCTCGTGGTACCTTTACCACCAAGAAAAGCGAAAAGCGCGACTCAGCAGTGCCACGAGTGCCTTTCATCGCATTAAGAGGGCTTTTTTCTTTTTTTTTTTTTTTCAAATCGACGCAAAGTCTGTACTGGGATTTGTGGATCAGTGCTCTCAGGCATTTCATAAGGTATTTTTAACCTGTTGCAAAGTCAGGCAACTCTCAAAAGTGGAAATGAAATAACACTAAAAACTTTAGTATAGGTATAACCCTCTGCCACACACACCAGCCCTGCATGCCCCATACACCATTAGGAGTCCTGCTGCCATTGCTTGCAAGTCTTTAAATTTTCAAATTCAGTTCAAAACCCCAGACCAGGGGAAGGACTCAGAGAGATTTGGACCCTAGACTCTTGGAACAAGTTTCAAATTCCAGCAGCCTTCTGTTTATCCAAGAAAGATAAACTAAGTGGCCTGCTGAATACTGCATGTGTTTTCAGGCAAGATCTGGAAAACAGCAGGTCTTTGCTCAGAAAGGACATTAAACACCCTGTGACGCTTACCATGAGAACAAAGATAAAACAGGATCTTTTCTTACCCTTCCTAAACACTGTTGCCAGACAAGAGCCTTTTGGTTCTAGTCCTCCCAGGACCTTGCTGTCTCTCAGTGCTGCTATAAAGAGCAAGTGCAAAGCTTCCAGGAGTGTGCAAGCAGAGCACTTGGAGAGTTGCAGGAAGGCGTTTGCTGTGGCTGGTCTTCAGGATAAGTTCAAAATCCTTCAAGGTAAGGAAGCTTACATGATTTCAGGAAGCATGGCACCTTTGGAGAGGATTATCAATTGGAGGAGTCTTCCATTTTCCAGTGACAGAGCTACTCTGTGCAGTACAGCAGCATGAGACAGCCAGGAAAGACTGATCTTTCTCCTTCTGAGCACCATGAGATGAAGCTGAACACTGAGCAGCCCATACCACGTGTGCACAAGTACACCCCCTCCTGCAGTGTGCTGGCTCACAGAAGCTCAAGAGAAAAGGGGCTAGGCTTTCCCCACTATCCATATGGGTAACAAAAGCTTTTCCTTGAACGAGAAAAAAGTGCAGCTCTTTCTTTCTTGTTGAGTTTTTGATTTTTCCCCCTCTTTTTTGTAGTTTTGTAATATTTTGGAAAGATTTTTAATCTTACTTGGATTAAATTGTGCTTCATGTTGAAAGATTTTCTTTGCCAAAATACACTGCTAACGTAGTTGCAGTGGACTTTATTTGAACAGTGTAACACTGCAAGATAATATCTCTGAACAAGATGTGCACTGAGCTACCAGTTGATTGGAGATCTCAACATCACAATAAATTTCCTTTTCAGGTCTGGTTGGCAGCATCTCTATGACAATTCCCCATCATCAGTGGGGCATTTTGACGTCTGGCTCAACAACAGGTAATGCTTCTCTCTAGTGTGGAAAGGATATTGCCAGGGCACCACAGAACTATATCTTGCATTGTACATAACCAAGAATATGCAGAGAGGCAGTAACACTGCTCACACCACCACAACAACTTTAAAACACTTTTGTGCCATTTAATTTTTATATAAATTAATTTTAAGCACTGAAATATCCCCAACTAGATATCACCAAAATAACATGTGTGACTCCATTCTTGGAGGAAGACTCTAACAGTAATAGAAATACAGGGGTTTGGGTTATATGCATGTTTTACACATTCGTGTCAGGCTTCCTTTTGTCACAGCTAGAACAGATTTTTCTCTTTCAAGTTTCAACTGCTGACACCAGATAAATGACCCATTGCATGGCTTCATTTGGCAGTTTGACAAGCAACACAATAGAATTCACCTGTAATGGCCTTAATCCCTCCGAAGTTGCAGGACGATGCATGTTGCTTTCTCTATAACTGCTATAATAAAGATATGAAGGAAGCACATGCCCTCACCTGGAGTGCCTGACCAAGCAAAGAAAACATAGTCAGGAAAGGACTTGTTTTGGTTTGGTTCCTGTACAAACAAGAGTAATACCTTCGCATTTTTATGCTTTGTGGAACACAAAAATAAACAGAAAGTATAATACTATAGAATTTAACAGGTAAAATAAATGTTTTTACAGTTTGGAGGATGGTTAGGTGTCATGGTACAGTTGATGAGTGACCTTCCACTGCCCTCTTCTATCACACCCCTGTTACAGCCAGCCAGGGAATGCTGTAATGGCATGCTCAGAGCAACACTTCTTGATTTGGTCACTCACATTTGGATGTACAGCCTTTGGGATCCTATGGCCAAGGAAAAAAAGGTTTCATGGCATCTCTGGAAATTAAGCCAAAGATAGAAGAACCTCTAGTCACTATGGTTCCATCAGCCACCCCTCTGCAGCTACAGTCCAAATATTGCTGACTCCAGGGCAAGAAGGTGAAGTACCCACCACTTGTGAGCAGAGGCTCCTCTCTGGAGGTGAAGGCAAGCTCTCTTTCTTACCAACATACAGGGCTTCAGAAAGGGATCAAAAGACTGTGATGAATTCCTCAAATATGTGGTTGTATAAGTGATATATGTGACCTGGGATAGAAAATTATTATTCCATGGTCTCCTCACTTTTTCATGGACATTAGCAATTCCTGGAACATACGACCATCATGTGGCATCAGACCAAAAAATGCACTTAAAACCACACATCTTCTAATGACACTCCAAACTAGATGCAGGTATGGCTTGCAACCTATTGAGTGCATCATCTTCCAGAATCTTTGGAACTTTTGGCAGAAGTATCCTCTCTTTCTAGATATTAAATAAGTATAGGTAGATCAATACTCAATATTAGTTGAACAAGAGGATGATTCATCTCCTTCTAGTGATTACAAGCTTCCATTTCAAACTTTATTCCTTGCTGCTGTTTACCTGGGGTATCTCTTCTGGCATGCCATTGAAGTCCTTGATCCAAGCACACACAGTAAACTTTTTTGACACAATTAAATGCCTGCATTTTACAAAGATCTGCACTCTAGCTAGCCAGTGCAACAACTTTTCACTGAAAAACAAAGATTCATCACAACAAATGTCCTGTGGAAACACCATTTAACAAACTTTTGGCTGTACAAAGGGATGAGCTTTAGAAAACCCTTGCATGTCAAATTACTTGCTTTTGGCAGCCTGCTAGGCTTCCTGCTAGCAGGGGATTTTTGGTGGAAAAAGTGAAATGAAATGTAGACATTTTGAAATTTCCCATCAGAAGAAAAACTTAAATAGATGTTGGAATATTTTACAGCATGGGAATAATAAAATTGAATTAGTTGTACTTGGAAGCAAGCCTTTGCACGGCCATTCCAGTCTCTCTTCCATATCCACTTGACTGTGGACCAGAATCCTGGGCTACTTAAGTCTATAGAGGGATCTGACCCAAATATAGGCCATAATGTTGTTACAGTCTCGAGGAAACCTAACCATTTCCATGGTTCTACAACTTTTCATAGCTTTATGTTTTTGTTCCTCCTGCTGGATGATGGGTATGGCTTGCTGTGCTCTGCAGAAGGAATGGTGTCAGCAGCTTATCCTGCTCATAATCCACACCTTTGCCAGAACCAACTCTTGAGGAAAACAACAAGATAAAGGAGGCTGCACTGGGGATCAAAGCCTGAAGGCAATGCAGGTGGTCTTTATCCTGTTCTTCAAACCAGCACATGATAGCATGTAAAAGAAGATGGTGAGCCACCACCAAGTCTTTGCACTTCCACAACACAGAAAACCAGTAATTTGGCAAGAATTGGCTGTACCTCAGACAAAACTCCAGCTGGTGTTTGCTGACTGCTGGGGCTTTCAGTGAGAGCTCCTCATCCAACCCAGGGTATGCAGCAGCCCTGAACATGTCTTTGTTCCAGCTCACCTGTAAAACACACAGCTTAACACCTAAATCTACTTTCAATTTGGTTTTTACTACCTAATTGTTGTATTTGTTGTGTTCACAGGTTGAGGGAAGAGTTTCTTTGCTTCAAATTTTAATACATCTCCCTTTAAATAAAATATGCCCATTGATAGAACCTACAGCAAACATTTACAGAGTCATTTCACACAAAAACTTCCAAGCATCAAAGATTTCTGTTTTATTTGGAGATGTACCAGGTTAGTTCCAGGGGCACTTATGCAACACAAAATCTTACAGATAATTTTTTTCACCTCATGCTTGTGCAAGGAGGTTTTTTTTCCCCCATTCACTTGCCTTTGTTCTCTCTAAGTTAAGCACGAACAGACAGAAGCCTAAACCAGAGCTAGCTAAAAGTACATCAGAGGCTATCTGCTCTGCGTAGCAAGGTATTTTAGTAAATATTATAGCACTGATTATCCACAGCCTTGCATTTTGGTATCAGCCATGTGGCTGCTAAGCTGGTCATTCTGCCACCATTCTGGCATGGTGAGGGCTGTTCCCTCTTGCTGCAGGGCAGTGCCTAAGCATTGTGCTTCATGGGTTTCCAGTCACCTTTTCAGTGCAGAAACTTGGCAGCCCCTTGGCATGAGAAGTGCATTTGTAAGGCTTCCCCTGGAGACATGGGGTGCCCAGAGGGCCATGGGGGCAGGCTGGATTGTAGCTGTGCTTGCCCACACAGGCACCACATTGTCCTCAGGAGGGGCAGCAGCTCAGATCAGACTGGTGATGCTGATACGTGGGAAAAACAGCATCAGTGCATGGCCTTCTTAGTGCCACTGACAGCATTTGTTATGGAGTGTTCTGTGCATCACCCCTTCAAGGGCAAGCAGGTCAGCACAAACCAACCAACACACCTTCTCACCAGGCTTTCCTGCTGTAAACCCACCCAAAGCCACCTTGCTGTACAAGGTCTGGGGACAGGTCCATGGGCCTCCTCTGCACAGGCATCCTCCCAAGTGTGCTTTCAGGCAGCCTGGGTAGAGGCACTCTGCGCTACTCTTGGGGAATGCACACGTGTCTGCAGGAAGGCTTGAAGCCCTATCTTACCTGCTCAAGGCTTGGAATTTAAAACACTAAGGACGTGTGGAATAGTATTATCTACCTTTTAATTGCTCTAAGGCAGATGCTAACTTTATGACTGGTGACAGAAACTGTTTTCCTGTTTTCTTCATTGACAGATTTCTGATTCAAGCTTGAGTAATATTTTACTAAAATGTTTTACTTGTTGGTTTTTTAAAAAAGGTCTCTGCTATTTGTTTATTTGGATTGCTTCTCTCTCTTTTTTTTTTTTTTGTGTCCTAAAGTTCTCCTCCCTGAGTTACCAGTTATACACCACCTTCCTAGCAGGAGAAGTGGAATGGGGGACTGAAAGGGAAGTGACTCTAAATTACCTACATTCCTCCAATGGGTCTGCAAGGTAAATAGGTTAGAAAAGGAAAAGCTAGTTTTTAAACTCTGGTAAATAAAGATATTTCAATTGCCTAACAGTCTCCATATACAGGACAGACAAACTGCTAGAGTCTCATGCCAGTAGTCAGTGGACTCCATGGAGTGATATTAATAACATGTCTTTTGCTCCTAGCCTGACAAAGGGGCTTGGTATCTGAGAACCTTATAGTAATATGTATAAAATGAAACTTTAAACAAATTCCCATAATGCTTTGAAGCAGTGTTCATGGAAATCTGACAATTTTATAACCCTTACAAGTAGGAGAGCTGGAACATGGAAATATGTTGCATAGCAGCTTAAAAAAAATTAAGCTTCTAATAGGGGAGAAAAGGATCAAAAACAGAAAAAAAGGCTTCCTGACTGAAACTAAGCTGACTTTGGTGATTCTTCCCATGAATAAAAGGGGGACCTCTTGTGCTTATGTTTTTTGGGGGTTTTTTTGGATGTACTTTCTCATGTGATGAGGGCAAGGAGTAAAGAGAAGTTCATTTCCTGAATGTTTTCTGCCCTACTTGTAAAAGAGCAGCTGTATTGTGAAGTAGATTATGTGTCAACCTGCAGCCATCATCAGAAAGCAGCTTTAGGTTCCCTTGCACGGCTCTTCCTCCTTTGAAGAGAAGGCAAAGCAGCGATGCACAGGGAGCTGCCAGTGATGCACAGGCAAATCTGCTGGAGAGGAGTCTTCAAACCTCCTATGTTTGAAGTGAATAGATAACTTACTTTCTAAGCTACAACACTGTGACAAACACTGGGAAATTCTGGGAGTGTGTTTGGCTTACCTTGCAAATATTTCTGGATTTTTTGTGCACAGCCTTTTGTAGCCAAGTGCAATATGCTGAAAGCTAGCTGGGTAACAGCATGCTCCATGCTTAGGACATAGGAACAGCATGTTTTTGTTTACTTATTCAAATAGCAATAGGGGTGAAGTTGCTCTAAAAACAATTCTACTGAAAGGAACTAAAATTTCTTTTAAGTACATTCAGAATTTTATGATTCATTTAGGCAGCTAGCTTTAAAAATGCTAAATTCATTTGTTCATTTAGTTTTTTTATTAATATGCATTATTTTACAGTTAATTTTTTAAACATAAAAAGAATAAAAATAATTTTCAAATATAAGACAGCATTCTCACTGTTCAAATCAATCCCAATAAAATAAGTTATTTCAATCTCCAGGTTAAGCCTATCCAACCCTCTGAGAGTAGAAGCTTCTCACAGCTTCAGTTGCCTTGCCCACATTACACTACTGCACTTCACAAAACAGATGTTCTTGGACCACATTTACTGTGCTGCTTCCATTGCCTCCTGCTGACAATCAGGGTATTGATGGGGTAATACCAGTGGGAGGGCAAAGGGGGTAGATACAGCAGAGTAGATCACAGTATTACTATCTCAACTGAATGTTACATCTACCAGCTGGTAATGATTGTCGGACTTACACAAGAATGTTTCGATTGCAGTCTCCCAACTGATGAAGCTGTTATAAAAGCTTGTAGGAAAGCACATTTTGATCAGCATGTCTTTCCTATGGGCTCAAGGCATTAATTTCCACATCCTTACTCAAACACACATATTCCAACTTCCATCCATTTGCATCAGAAACTCCTACAAGCAGAGACCAGCTGTTTTATTTTTGTACAATTGGCTAACATATGAATGTAAAACAAAACCCTGAACAAAAATAAACCCAAACACCTGAACAAGTCACAAATACCAGCGGCCACACCATCTTGTTGCTTGAAACTCCAGTGGCTCTGTTGAGACAATCTGCATTATCAAACCAGTGCCATCTGTGATGAGATTCTGTCTTGTTCTAAGTACTATTCCTTGATGCTTTCAATGCAGCCTAGAATGTGTATTCCCTCACAAGGGACAGTTCCTCTCACAAAAGACTTTAAAGAAAAAAAAAAGGATGCAACTCGGAAAAAATAATTCTGACATATTATGTGAGAAAGTAGAAACATGGTTAGCTGAGGCCACATCCTCATGGATGGGTATAAATGGAGATCTCAGTAACAGAGGTAAACAACTCTACATGCATTGCCAAGGCTGCTTTGTACATCAGCATTTGTTAAAGGGCAACTTCTGCTTTGTTTTAAATGCCCAGATTCTCTCAAACTTTTAAGAAAAAGAGATGAATGGGTCACGTATCTAAGAATCTGGAAAATGGTGAAGCTGTTAACGTGGAAACCCGAGGCTAGTAGTGCCCTGATCACCACAACAAAATAAGCAAAACCACTTAAGGACATGGAGTGACATGACATGTTGCTTTAAGTGCAACATTGTGCCATTTGAGGCTGTTTGCCCTCCTTCGTTGCCCCAAATCATACCTTTAAACTGGTGCTTCATAATTGCATCACAGTGTTTAGAAATAAACCAGGCAGGATGAAAGAACTCTGCCCTGGCATGATCTGTGGCTACACCACCCTTCTGTTTGTGAGCAGCCTGGGGGACACAGCAGGAGGCTGCTGAACCCCCTGCCACTACCAGCCACTTTGCACAGCTCTGCACAACACAGCAAACTGCTGGAGGCCAGCAGAAAAGAGCTGTGCCTCTGCCAATATCATACCACTGGTTTTGATGTAAAAAAGAAAAATGAAAAAAAAAAATCCCCGTCATTTGGAGGCCAGTACATCCCCTACTGTGTGTCTCACATGCTGAAACATGCAATCTTTGAGATCAGGCTATTGCCCACAGAAGAGAACATTTGTGTTCGATAGAGACCTTACGCTTCAGCACAGGCCACTGCGTACTTCACTCAGGGGTGCTCCGCCCAAGTAGTCACCATTCACTGCATTAGCTCACAACCACCCACCTTCTGAATTAGGACATCTGCCATTCTGTCAAACCATCTGGCCTCCCCACCTCCACCACCATTCTCTCACGGGTTGCACTAATGAAGAGCTTGTTAATTGCTTACCCTGCGGTGTTCTTCCCACCTCATTCAAAAGATGCTGCTGCTGTGTCCCTTTCCCAGGCTCAGTAGCTTTCCCTCTTGGGAGCCTTAGCTTTTCTAGCTCATTTCTCTTCCATTTCTCCCCAAGCCAGTACCACTTGCTTAACGCCAATCTCAATTCCTAAGGCTGTTGACAGGTTCTCTTAACTTTTACAATCAGAACCGAAATTTTTACTTGGCTTCTTTTTGGTTTTTTCAGGGGGGAGATGGTAGGGGAAGGTTTGAATGCTCTTATTGCACAGTCTCTACCTCTCTTTTTCTCCAAACACACTAATAGTCATGCAACTAGTAAGTTGCTATTAGCACCAGTAAATCATAAAGAATCAGAAACTGTATTCATTTTTTAAGCTTAAATGAGCATTTATTTCCCAGGACATCCTAGACATCAGATGTTCTCTATCTTCCAGGTGCCAAGAGGTAGCAAGACACAAATGGACTGAAATCTTTTTCATAGCCTGTATTTCATTTAATCCCAAATTCAAAGACACCTTGTACTTTTAAAAACAGATCCCAGTAGAATTCCTTTTGCAACTGGAAACAATCATGTATGTTTATTTTGTCATCAGTTCAACCCCATATGGTTCTCCCATCTCTAAAGTTTTCCTGTGTCCTGCCAAAAATCACTTGCAAATATCTTGTGACAGTCTAATGGGAACAGAAGTGCTGATAACAGTGAAACACCAGGACAGCTTTGCTGAGGTTGGAATGCACTGCAAGCACCCCAATTGTCCTACAAGTCAGATTCTTTTACTGCCTCCCTGCACCTCATACTACCCTTCTCTAAAAAATCTGATCAATTAAATACTCTTAGTTGTTTCTCACTCTTCAGCCAGCATTAGGGCTTTCACCCAATACTTTAGTCCAAAAACTTTACTTTGAAACACAGACCCTTCTTCCTATGGAATATAATTTGACTTTTTGTCAAAACCATTAAAAATTTGGGTTTCTCAGTGGTTGTGGAGAGAATGAGGAGAGTAGCACGTGATACAAGAAGAACAAATGTTCAAGTCCAAAAGCACAGATCTTGGCACAAGCCATCAGAATTGAGAGCAAGGAGTCCCACTCATTCCACTCCAACTTACCTTAATGACTATCTTGCCATGTTTCAGAAAGAGGAGTTGATTAACACAACATACCTCATTATGAGATCTCACCAATTTATACCAAAACAAGTATTTTCAATACATACTAAATCTGCAAACTCATTATCTCCCTTGGGGAAGTCTGCTTCTTCTCCATCACCATTCCCAAAACAAGTGATCCAAGGACCTGGCTATTTCTTGGTTCTCAGTAATACTCGTTGATAGTGCTGCAATTGAGCTTTGCTAGCACAGATTTCCGGTTTGTACCAGCTATAGTAGAGATTCATTTATGCAGTTGAGCAAGACTATTTTCAGACTCTTTAGATACCTATGGACAATGAAGTGAGGCAAGGAACCCTCCCAAGAGATGACAGTGGAGAGCAGCTGGATACCATACACAATCAGAAAAGTTCAAGACAACAGCAATGCTTTTAGAACTGTTCAAAGTGCTCCCGTAACGCAAAAAAACTAGCAGTGCTAGAGATCAACCTCACCATCGCTCCTCCATTACCTTACCTGCAGAGGGGAAACATGGAGAAGGAAGACAAAAGTTGGGATAAGTGATGGCAGGCACAGATAGAAGGTAAACAAGCAAGTTAGAGTACTAGCAGATTCATATGATGGTGCTGGGTAGGGACAGAGATAAAAGTCAACAGCAGATTTCAAGGCAAACAAAAATAGTTTTGCAGTAGGTTTTTCTCCCTCAGGAAAGGAAGAATTGAGCTAATTTTCCTCTAGCTTCTCCTACTTCAGACTTTCCGTAACACTATACTATTTAGTTTGCTAATATTTTTCCCAACCAAGTGTATTCATTTGTGTAGTATATAATTCAGAGTTAAATGCCTCCCTGACGCCCGATCCCCTCAGATCTCTGAAGCCAAGCAGGGTCAGCCCTAGTTAGTACTTGGATGGGAGACCTCCTGGCAATACTGGGGGCTGTAGGTTCTAGTCCCGAGGACTTCACTGTCACCATCCAAGATCGCTCAGCAGTGGCAGATGAACCTTAGGAGTTAAAGGGTGGGGCCAGCTCTGTGCATGCTGTGCCTCACCTAAAAATACACTGCACAGGCTCGAAGGGCACACCCATGTGGGGAGAGCCCTTCCCAAATCTTTGTTCACAAAGCCAAGCCATCATCATCATCATACCAATTCAGAGTATTTTTTCCCATTCTTTTAATGATAGCAATTCACATTTTAAGCATTTTAAATTTCAAATCAGTATTTTAAAATTGAAGTTTTATTTTGTGCTTCTCTTAGAACTGCTGTGATCAACTTACCTGACAATCCTTGTAATCTTACAGGTAACTTCAGGGCTATCAGGATTGTGCTTTTCTTCTTTAACCACACGGTCTCAATTTGTGCATCTTCATATCCTTATATTTTCTCTGAATGACTTGCTAGGGTTTCTTCTGAGTAGGAGACTATTTTAATCTTAATAGAACTGCTATTTCATATTTGTTTACTTAACTTTATATTCTGCCTTCACATAACTAAATGCTAAGAATGCAAGAACACCTATGTGACACATACTCCCATATCAAATTCCCTTCAATAGACCAGGGAGAAAAGATGGGATCTTTCTCTGAAACAAACTAACCAAGCATATTTACATCATCGATGTCATGCTTCCCTCTACTGTTGACTATAGAAAGTGCAGTTACCCCGTAAAATTTTGAAGTCTTCCTTAAAAAAAAAATAAAAAAATGTACAAATGAATCTTCATTTGCCGACAAAACTTAGCAAATAAGCTTAATGGAAGTTTTATTTCCTTTGTTAAAAAATTACAGGCATTGAGCAGAACTATCCCCACTTATCTCAAGTTTGCTATTAGAGAAAATAACTAAAACATACTAATATATTATCTTTTGGTTTATAGGTAAAAGGCTTCAAAAGCTAAAAGCAATGTAATTAGGAGTAAAAACATGTCAAGAACCAAACTTTTATGGAAATAACTAAATAAGTGTGTCACAAGAAAGTATTACACATTTCATGTCCTTGCTTTCAAGAAATGAATTCCACAGATACATTAAAATGTCAAAACAGTAGCGGTCTTTATTTCCATTAGACAAGTTAACACTTCAGTAATATTACCCTTTTTCAATATTTGGGAGATACGGAAATGAGTGACTTTAAAAAGTGAAATAAACCCCCTTCCAAAAACATACTTGATAATACATGTCTGAATTTTATACTGTCCCTCTGATGAGTCCTTTACATTATGTGACATCACATACAGTCTTGCAAGACAAAATAATTTACTGGTTTTCAACCTCTTATTTGTGAGCCCTCAAAGTGACTAAGAAAAGCAAGTTTGTACATGCTCTGCAGCAATCTTAGTATACAGATTTCAAAGCGATCTCAATTCAACTTGGGAAAAAAAATCCAGAGGTCCACAAATCAAAAAAGGTAGAAAATACTATATTGGAATAAACACTCAAATTTTATTGTCCTGGAGGGAAAGTTAACATTAACTTAAAAGCAGAAAATACATTAGTCAGTATTTTTCTATTTTTAGTAACTGGGCTTTGAATAATGCAGTTATCAGTTGTTTTCAATTAAGAACAAGTTAAAACTTGCAGACTACAGAAAAATAAATGAAAACAACCTCCTCTTACCATCTAATGCCAAGTATGTACCCTATAAATAACATCTGTACTAGAGAACTCTTCATTTACATCAGAGCTTTTCAACAGAAACAGGATTTAATTTTGGTGTCAATTCAAAAATTAAAATTTTAGTCCTGTTTAAGATTTTTATTATAGAGAAAAATTAGTCGTGCAAAACCAGCTGGCAGTCTGTTCCTGTTGCAATTCATGACTACTGAAAAATTACAGTCTTAAAGCCCCTGCCCCTGCCAAGCCTTCTCACAGTCCTGCCAAGAAACACATTTAGCCACAGAATGCTTGTAAATTTACTTTTTAGGGGAGCAGGGGGATGTTAAATAAAAAAGTGTCTCATCCAATGAGGAAAGGAAAGGCAAAAAATCAATTACTAGTTTTCACAGTAAAATGCATCAGCTTTGTAGTTTCATTTGAAACCAAGAACAAATCATGAAACGTCATGAAAATAAGATTAAAAAATCTCCTAGAGTGATTACTAAATGAAGTTAAAATTACCACACTAATCAGTAAACCCCAGAAGAAAAGCCTATCCCTGATATCACAGGTCCTACATTAAACAGTATCTGTTTTTTCAAAATAAATCAATAAAATCTGTATGTTTGGCCACTTTGCACATTTTTCCCCCTAAAAAATACAGTGTACAGAAAAAAACCCTCATAATTCCCATTATGAATTCTAAAGTATAAGGTCAAATCCAGAAGTTAAAGATCAGTGAAAAGGATTTTAAATTATTTACAAATCCAGCAGGTAGAACTACCATAATGGCTTTGTTTCCATTCTTGTAGTGGCTTTCTCTTATCCAGCAGCATCTGCAGTAGGAATCTCTTCAGACAGCTTCATCACTGATCATCTGTCATTTTAAGCAACTCTAGCAGAGCTCCAACAGCTCCAAAATAACCCTTTGAACAAAGGCAAAAGCAAACCAAAACCAATCAAATTCCAAAATAAAGCATAAAGTCTTCAGTTCTGTCAAGGCAATTAAGATGTTTATTCTAAGATCAGCCCTGCTGTATTTGCTCTACCTGAATTATGACTAAGTAAGATCTTCTTTAGGTACAAGAAAGGGCCTGATACTGGAAAAAGTCTTACACAGTTGTCAAAAATTGTAAAAAAATTACAGAACTATTATAATGATGCTGTATTGAGGCAGGGCAGTTTCCACTATGAACCCACCCATCTGGTAGTCAGCTCAAAATTATGCTTACAAAAATTAATTATACTTGAGGTTTAGACACCAGCCTATGCAAATGAACATTGTTGGTACCAGTGTCAGAGAACAAAAGTCAGAGATGGGCAATGTTTAACAATGCATAGCACAAGGTTAGTGATCAAGCCAAGAACTTAACATGCAGTATTTTCAAGTGAATTTGTAAACTAAACTGTCTTTATTGCAGAACTTTGCTTGTGCATTCACTTGAAGCAATAACACTGAAATTCTCCCTTTCTAACTTCAACAAATAAAGAACAAGATTTTTGTACTTACAAAAAGTTCAAAATGTATTTTCTTACCTCATGTTCCAAAAACAGAGCTTTCAGCTGTCCCTTAGACCAATAATCCATAGCATATGCTAGCACCTTCATAGAAATCATATTAATTCTGAGAAAGTTTCCAACAAATACCACCTTGTCAATGTTCTGTAAAATTGAAATTGAAAAACAGACCAGAAACATTATATCCAGCTGAATTCTTTGCCTCATTCAACATATAACTCTGCTTCTACTGTAAGGCTAAATGGGAATTTTGCATTACATTTAAATTCTCCAGACTGAAAAGTAAAAAAATAATTACAGTTACTGACTGCTAAGCAGAGACACTACAAGGGTGGGGAGGTGCCAAGTTCTATTCCAAAGAAAGTGAGAGGCCATTATTACAGATGATCAGTTACTTGCTTAAAAGCTCAGGACCTTCCCAACAGGAATCAGATGATGAGTGTTTTCTGGTGTTGTTTGCTTTTTTGAACTGTATATGGCTGCACTGCAGACATCTTTGCCCCTGCATGTGATATGAAGCAACTTTCCAGAGACCACTATGATCATAAAATCCAGATGGAGAACCTCTAAGGGGTATCTGAGAAGGGTTACATTAAAGATGGGAAGAAGCATCTTTCATTATCTGTTACCTGGATTGTGGTTCCATCTTCAAAAGGCAAGTGAAACGTGGCTGACATGACACTTGATATGTATGGCATTCCTTTGCTTCAAAGCTCACTTGAACTCAGTTTTCATTCAGGAAATTAAGATTTTTGAACCATCAGCACTAAGCTGCCACTGAGAAAGCCATGGGCTATACTTTCCTGTATGTACATCATTGCAGTAACAATGGTTCCGTCTGGTGTTTAAACAATGCCCATAACATCTATCTCATCAAGACCAGTTCTGCCTATTATGCACAAAAATGCAGTTGCACTTTGCATTGGTATAACATGATGTTCTCCATACACTAGAACTGGTCTGTAAGATTCAGCAGGAGGCCAAGTCCTGGAGACAGAAGCTTTTACAGGAGTCCTGAAGTACCCTAGAAATGAATTTTCAAGAGGCCTCTGTAGAAAATTACCAGAACATGTCTGCCTAGGGGTTAGAATTACTAAGGATTAGCTCTCTACATTCACACAGCTCTATAAAGCCCAACACTTGGCTCTGCAGCAATTCCTTTGCTCCAGGTCACAGTTCTGTCGTGTCCATACTGTGCATGTGACATCCTACAGAGCACATTCTCACTTGAATACTCAGTACTGAAGAGTAAGATATCCAGAAGCAGTAACTCATTTAACAGCCTCTGATGACTGAGTTACATGTCTGACTGCCCTCAAACCAAACACATCAACAAAACTCTATTGAAACAATTTAGGTTTAGTTCTCTATCTCCTTAGACTTTGTGGTCATATCAGCATGTATTCATACTTGTTACCAGAAATTAATGACTGAAAATAAGAACTACTCAAACTTCAAAAGGTTGCTATTGAACATGGCCAAGAGCACCTTGCATCCTTGGCAGTTTTGTCTCTGAAGTAATTTTTGACAAAGGAGGGACAAACATGCAACTAATTCATTTCCTGTAATGCAGTACCATTAAATTGATTAGCATCTACATTTCAATTTCATGCTCATATTATTTTTCTGCATATAAACACAAAGCTACTGTTACCAGAAATTGAAGCAAGCAGTACCTAACACAGAGTATAAAAATTACTGTACATTTTGAATCTAAAAATACTAGTCTTATCTACTAGAATAGCAGAGTGCATATCAACATGCAAATTTAATTTAAATATTTTCCAACACTTCTTGACAAGATTAATATTTTATTAATGAAGCAAAGTTTCCTGAATTTTTTTAGCTGAATGAAAAACAGCTTTAGCGTTTTTCAGGAGTTGGAAAATGCAGAAATGCTACTTTTGTCTCCCTTAAGACTCTACCTTAAGGTTGAGTCTTGTCAATTTAAATTGTCCACTGCTGATACTTTCAAAGCTGAAAGACAAAAATCTTAAACTGATAAACAGATGGTGATGATATGATCACTTAAGCTAATCAAATTACAGCATCCTAGAAAAGACATGAACTCTTGCACTCTGTGGGTCTTGTTAAATTGTTCAAATACCCTGCAGTAGAAAGCTACAGTATAGCTTCAATACAGTATATTCACATATTTGCAATATAATTGAATAGGGAAATCTGTATCAATAATGCAACAAAAACCTCACACTTATTTTTGCAAGAAGGTTTGTTCAGATGCAACTTACATGTTCTGCTGGTAAGAAAAGTATAAACCAGAAGGTTGGTTTCCTTTATACAGTTCTGCCATGCCTAGGACAGACCATTTCAAATGATCTGTAGCCAAATGGTTCCAGACTATGGAATTTTTCAACCCCACTGCCAACTTTGTGCAAGCAAATTTGCTTTGAAGTTCTGCAGACAGAGTATTTCATTTATTCCCCAGCCTCATTTTTTCCTGCACATGTGCAAGTCATTTTCAACACAATATTGCAATAATTGGGAAAAACTTATCAAAACTCATGCTTTAGGGCATAAACTGATTCTGTCAACCTAAAAGTGAGCTTCACCACAACTCTAATCTAATACAAGCTCCACAAAAGAGTATCATATTCAACTATTTTTTAAGCTCTTATTTGGGAAGTTCATTCATCAGGCTTGCCGTAAGTCAGCCATGTCTCCCAAAAGCAATTTAGGTGTCTAGATTATTTAGTAGAATGATAGCATTAGTTTTTTCCCCCCAAGAGCACGCTATCTGAAGATTAGCTTACTTGCAATGATACTGCATGTTTGATTTTTCTTTTTAATAGTATGTAAAGCTGCTGAAACAAGTTTTCATTCTCTAAAACTACAAAATAATTTAGTTCAAGTATTGCACAAATTCTACTTTAACAGTGTGAAATGAAGAATACTTAACACATCAATCCATACTCCACAAAATTCAATGGATCACGTCCAGTTTTTAAGTAAGCCTGCCCACAAAACAAACATGTTTCACAATGACTCAGAATCATTAGTTTCATTAGTAGCCTATTTCCTCCTCTGAATGCATCCCATGTGGTTCCCTGCTGCAACTCTCCATGCTTTGATAGCCCTGTACAATGCTGCTTGAACTCCATGCCACAAGGCAACACTGTAAAGAAGCTGAAAGCAAAGAGAATACTGAAAAGAGAATCATCCTGACTGAAAGGGAAAAATGTCCAAAAAAAAAATCTATGTATGTCTGTAGGAACTTTTCACAACAAAGGAAGGTTATTAGTGGCATTTGATAGGGAAGTATACATTAAAATTAGTGCTGCTCAACATACCTGAAAGGTGTTTTGGAGAACAATATGAGCAAAAAACAAAAGCTGGCACACAAAGTTAGTCAAAAGAGAATTAAAAATAAAGCAGCATAGCAATGTTGAAGAGACTTAAGCCCAGTGACTAAGGAAAAAATGGCAGATGAAGTTTAAGTTAGAAAAGGGAAATGACACAAATGAAAGGGGCAAAGAAACACTTGAGTATTCAGACACAATGACAGGCTCCAAATTAGCTACTTTACACAAGACTGGAGGGACTGTGGATGGTTTCTTAAAATTGAGTTCCATGCTCACAAAAATGAGATATTAAGAACTGTCAGTAAAGGAACTCAGAACTCAAATTTTATCAATATAGCATCACATAAATTCACTGAGCAATGACACTCTGAATTACCACAAGAAGATCTAACCATTCAATCCTAAAAGTATTAAAAAGACAAAATGAAACTGTGAAAAAAAGAGAGTGTCTTACATGAGAAAGGAGATTAAGTACTAGGACCTTCTGTCTTGAAGACCACAAGGAAGATGTGGCAAAAGTTTATTAAAAAACAAAATCAAAATCCACACCCATCAAAAGCACTAGTAACTAATTATTTACTGTTTCTCGTAAAGCCAAAAGCTAGAACGGACCCAATAAAGTAATCAGGTGGCAGCTTGATAAGTTTCTTGGTTTTGTTTTATTGGCGATTGTTTGGGCTCTGTAGGTGTGTTGATGATTAAAAATATAAAAAAGAAGTAATTTCTTCTACTGACAATGCTCTGTCAGAGCAGATAAAACAAATTAGTTATCACATAACAGTGAAGGATGCAATCTGCAGATAAAAACAAGGGCCTAAATGTTTGGTTTTGTGGTAGGTTTTTTTATGAGTGGCTATGTTTTCCTTTTAACTGCTGAAAGTTGGAAAGGTGTATGAATGGAACAATCATCCATATTTATCATGCCTGAAGAAAAGAATGTAACAAGCATCTGACAGGAGTCTGAGGCAGGTTAATGAAGTGCATTTTTCTTTTTTCTGACCTAATGTAATCTATGAAAACATTTACATAATGCTACTGAAACAATCCAAGCAAAATAGCATTCAAAATAAAGTTTGTCATTGTATAGTAAAAACTGTTAATAGTTACAAGGTAATTAAGAGTAACAATTTGTATTAGATAGGTGTCAATGGCTATGTATTACAGCTTGAGAGCAACTGAAGAGCTCTAGGCTGAAGCTCTCTGCTTCAAGGAGATCTTTGCAGTTAACTTCTCTCCCCTCTCTGAAGCACAAAGTACCTTACACATTGCCTCAAAGCATACACAAAACAAGTCATAAGAGTTATGACATGTTGTTATATACATGCATATTTACCAAGGTCAGTTACACACCTACTGTGCCAGCAATTTGCATTTTCTACATTCTCACAATCTCACTATGTTTTTTCTGAAAGTCTTAAACTCTTGCTAAACAACTTACCTCATTCAATGCACACATGCGAGCAATAGAACCTATGTTGTTGGTGATGGTGACCAAAGTAGCTCTGGCCAAGTCCTCTTTTCTGATGGAATCTCTCTTTTCTTTACTCATCATATGACCAAAGCTGTGTGAGGAAGATGTCTTTTAATGTAAGATATTTAGGAGTGCTAAAAGCCCTTAAAATTTTGTAATAAGCTTTGCTTGGACTTGATACCCATTAATTTGTGACAGATTTGAAAACTGAATATCATTAGAAAGGCAAAACAATGAGTAAAGACACTTCTAAAGTGTTTGTCATTTAAATGGAAGCAAACTACATCAAGCACTGCTTATACCTGTTTAAAAAAAAAAAAGAGCAAAGAGATCTAAGGACAAACCACATGATACATCGAGTGACATTACCACATGGACATAGTGCATAGTCCAGGGATTATGCACTCAGTTTAGCAGGCACAGGAAGTTTCCCAAGGGACTCATTAAAAACAGCTCAATGAACACATACCTTGACGCTACAGCAGACCCCTGAAGGCCAAACCGCTCGTAGTCACCTCCATAAATATCTTTCACCAGTTTATCCACATTGGTGCTGTCTCCTTTCGCGGCCATTTCCAGCGCTTCCTCAAACGTCTCACATCCAGTAAGCAGACAGCAGAGGCCCAGGAACGTTCCTCCTCCAAGACTAGAAAAGCACAGTCCCTTCAGACAAGCAGCTTGAATCAGCTTTTACCATAACTCTTCAGACTCCCAATCACAACATGGTCTACGTTTCTACCAACTGTATCTTGCAACTCCTCCCTCGGAGGAGAGAAGACAGATACCTTAAACTGAGTTTCTATTTAACACAGTCCAGTGTGCTTTTAACTGAACTACTCGTAAGTCTTTAATACTTAAATAGGAGAAATTATACTAAATAAAGACTTAGCTAGGAATAAAGTCCAATCCAACACCACAGATATCACTTTGCTATTTGTAGCACTCTAGCAAGTTTTCCTTGTGCAAGAATAATTAGCCACCAGAGCACTCAAATCAGTGATGAAAAAATAAACAGTGAACAAAGTTAAATATCTATACAGGGGCCTGAAGCCAAGAGGGATCTAGCCAGTGGCAGGAAGCAGTCTGGTTGGTTCCTGTTCAAAGCAAGGCATCAGTCCTGAATGTTCTTTCCCTGCAAGAACTCTGAGCAAGGAGCAGTCACTTTAATAGCTTGTAAAGGCTCAAGTACAATATTTACTGACTGTATAAATTTAGCAGGGAGTATGCAGCTGTGCATAACAGGTTGCTAACTTGTTAAAAATCTACTTTGGACTCTTCAGTCTTAACAGACATGAACTTCAACTTACTAACCTCTACATCCTTCCTCATTCTTTCTTAGCCCCTGAGAAAGTTAGCTTATATGCTCTGACTGCAGTCACACCAACTGGAGCCACTGTAAACAAGAGGATCAGTGAGACACCACATTTGCCCTTCATGAAAAGCCCAGGAGACCAGATAGGAACACACAGTTTAGTTTGTGCTCTTGGACTATAGGGTAAGTTTTTCAGAACACGTCTAGTAGCGTTGTAATACATTCAGTATCTGAACAGCAGAAAGCTCTACACATCAGAGACAAGATTTCATCATTTCTAACAAGTCAACAACCCATTGCAGTCACGTTTTTCCTTCTACAGTGGAAAGGATCAGAAGTACATCTATAGATGTCAAAACTACTGTGCTTGAAAAACCACAACTGCAAGAAAACCAGTATTTCTCCCATTCAACTTGTGCCCATCTGTACTGTATACAAAAAAATGGTTCATGGCTACTATTGTGACAAAGATATGCCCTAGGGAAGACAACAGGAGACACATATGCAGTCATGTGCGGTATAGAGGAGAATGCAGCTTTGGAAGGGACTATAGTAACTCCAAGAAGCTTCTTCAATTGTTTTGAAAGGTAATTTCTTCTAGGTTTGTGTTTTAGTGGTTTGTTTGCTTTTCTTTAGAATTAGGAAAAATGAAGTAAATCAGTGTAGTTTGCATGTATGAGAAAAAAGTTGGATGGATTTACTGGTAGTTTTACTACTCCTCTGGATGGACACATCTGTAACTAACTGCTTTGCTAAAAAGTTAGCACTGTTGCCACATCTGCAGAACAAACTTTAAATATGCCTCAGGGTGTTTTTTGGCCTTAAGAAGAAAATTCTGCATTCACTCTACTGAACTCACAAATTCCTAAACAGAGCAGGCACATCTAAATCCCTTACTGAACACAGGCCAGAGACCATTTCAACTCAGCAGTATCCAACATATCACTTCAGAGAGCACCAGCTGAGCCAGGCTGAAATCACACTGAGGGCAAAGTAACAGTGAATTCAGACCATCAGGTTCCAGTCTTTACACACTGGCATTCCTTAATTTACCAGCATGGTTCAAGGACTAGTGCAATCAGTAAGGAAACAAGTGATCTAGTGAGATTCCTGTGTCAAAATCCAGTCTACAAAGTTTCCCTACATCCTGGGTACATGAAAACTACTAAGCAGGACATTTTTATTTAGCCTAAATGTATTTCACTGATCTGGCTGTTCCAGGGGATCAAAAGGGGAGAGAAGATTCATTTACTGGGACAGCTTGATTTTGGTAATTCACAGCAAGAGATGGGAAGTAGGTAAGAACACTCAGTGAGAGACTAAGGCAAGTCTAAAGCTGAATGGATGAATTATTTCCCTTATGTAGGCCCCACTCTGAAGGAATCCTAGGATATTGTCAGCCTTGCTAGTGGTAGGCTTTTAAAAGAATTAGGGAGACAAGCACAATTTGGGGCTGCACCTACTGCTCACACTGTCTAGTTCTATATGTTCAATTACTATCGGGAAAAGAAAACAGAATTAAAAGAAACAAAATTAAATTTACCTGGATCCTGTAACTCTCTTATAATTGTCCTTAGAATACAGAGCTAGAATGCTGACCCCTGAGCCTATGTTAACCAGCAGCATAGGATATGGATTATCAAGGCAGTAAGGTTTTTTCTGGCACTGTTCAGGATCTGTAGGATTTTCAAAATAATAGCACTCTGGTTGGCCATTGAAACCAACAGAATCAACAAAAAGGAGGCCCTGGATCAAACAGTCCAATTCATCCAGTTTGTGGAGCTGTAAATCAGCAATCTACAAAAGAAGAACAAGAATGAATAAACAAACATTTCTTAGTAAAATGCATCACTAAGAAGGACAAAAGGCTCTGCTGAAGCACTTTAATCACTTTAACAGTAACACATTATGCTATTTACACAATACAAACATCTAAACATGAAGTCTGAAATAAAAGTTTGCTATCTGCCTGACAACAGGTACCTCCCAAAACAATGATGTGCTCTGTAATAATGCCATTTAGTTCCTGTGTCTTTGAGACATTTTCTGCTCTGCAAGCAGGAAATATTTCCCCCCTTAGCATTCTGAAGAAATAAATTTCTTTCCCCTTATTCCCAGCCCAAGAAGAGCTGTATTCTGCAGCTTTTGGGGAGTATCTGACATATGCCTACAAATCATCATTCCTCAGGATGCAAAGTTCTTTAGCTCATCATCAAACTACGTTTCCCAGCAATTCAATGAAATTTTCAATAGAAGCATTAAGATGTGCATTAATATGCATTAAATATACAGTAAATTATGCCTAAAAGATCTGCATTTTTTTAGTATGTCACCAGTACTCTGAGAGTTATTTCTTTAGTTTACAATGAGCACTTTAAAATGCATCATGAAAAACAGGGTATTACCTATGTTTGGTGAAAAAACAAATTAAAAAAAAACAAACAAAAAGATTGTCAGGCCCCCAGAAACATGTTCATAAAAACATAACTGTAACAGAAGACAAAAAAATTTTAAAAAAAGCTTATAAAGAACATTCTCTCTGAGATTTCACAGGTCACTATAACTGTACTTAAGCAGATATGTCTACCTGTCACTACATTCTGTTCACTGGAATTAGAAATCACATCCCTTTCTCAAAATAGAATACAGTGCCAATCTGTAGATAGTTGCCTTTCCAGTTTCAGGTAGAGAAGAGGGAGCAAAAGTATTGTAAAGTTGCCCATTCAAATCCTGAGGTCTTTGCATCCTCACACCTGCAAAGCCAGTCTCACCCAACTCTACTTTTTAGCAAAAAAAGCAACAGAGTATTAGGAACAATAGGGAGTTTTACAGTACAGACTTAAATGGGTAACT
Organism: Sakesphorus luctuosus; assembly: GCA_013396695.1. NCBI lineage: Eukaryota > Metazoa > Chordata > Aves > Passeriformes > Thamnophilidae > Sakesphorus > Sakesphorus luctuosus. The sequence goes on along the minus strand of VWZD01013789.1, from coordinate 811,781 downwards.
ATGTCCTATTTTTAATTCTGGAAGCTTTATTAAATCACAATAAAGAGGAAAGATATTTTTATGGAACAGGCATGGCCAATAGGTTACATTCTTTCAAGCTATTTAAATCTCTCCTGTTAAGTCTTTTCTCTACTTGTACATGGCTCTAGCTTGCCATAACTGAAAGCCAGCCCACTCTTTGGGTCTGCCCTTTTGTTCTACTTGCCAGTCTTCAAATCCTGGAACCACAGAAAAGAAATAAGATAGAAAAAACCAGCAGTCTCAAACACTCAATGTACATCCAGATGTTTATACAACAGGAGAGACAAGTGGAGATATTTTCTTCTGGTTTTCTACTTCCTCTGATAACTTTTGCAATCCCTTTGTATTTTTTCCTGGGTCAACACAAATCTACAAAATTACAATTACAGAAATGCAGCATAAAAGACTTGAATGAGAAGTTGTTATACAAAGACAAGTCATTAGCAGATTTATGGTCCCTCCTGTAAAAACCTCAATTCTTCTGTAAGGCAAATACCTGGGCAGAAGCTGCTTTTGTCCAATCCACGCTACACCTTTACAAATAGGTAAGCATTACTCAGAGACCTTGCAAGACACAAGCAAGCAACACAGATCCAAGAGTAAATTACTTCTGGCATCAGTGCAAAAACACAGACAAAATCCTTGATTCTACAAACGCTCCAGTCAGCCCACCAATTTTGTAAGAACAGAATGAAAGAGACTAATCAGATTCTTTCTCAAGGACTACACGGAGGGGTTTTATTAGGTCCAGCCCTCCATGTATAAAAGACATACTAGAACTTGTTCTGCTTTTTATAGCTCTGTGCTGTATTTAACAGCTGATATACTGCAAGCAGAAAAGTCTTATTATACCTTAACAACCACCTCCTGAAACCCATTTGATTTCAAAGATACTAAAGGTCTGTTGTTCCTGTGTACAGATGCTGTTCTGAGGAGAATGAAACTCTGCCTCTCAAACACTTTTAAGAAGTGCTAGAAAACGGTGCTCTCTCTTGAAGGTTTGGGGTTTTTTTGTGGTTTTGCTTGTTTGGTTTTTAAATAATATGCATAAAATAAAAAATTCTTAGCTGTATTCAAGTACGAGGCAGTATAAAATGAAAAAATATGGTATCAGCTTGCTGCTGCTTTGAAGTATGGAAGCACAGAAGTCAAAGACTTTGTTCACATTTCTTTCTTATTATGGGTGAGTAAATATTTCCACTTCACCCAGATAAACGTGAAACAGCCCAAACCTCTAGAAGAGAGCTGAGGGCAGCCATGACATATGCAATGGGGTTGAAGCCTAATATATCACTACCGGTGTGCAGACAACTTTTCAGGGAAGCTGCAGCCCAGGAAACATTTCACCCACTTTTGAGTTTTTACCCTGGCACACAGTTCTGGTGAGTGCAGGAAAGTCTGAACCTGGAAACAGTTACAAGTTCATTAGTCTCTTGGAATTTGAATCAGAAAAATGACTTTTTTTCTGCAAGAAGCTGTTAGGACCATAACATCTTGCAAGTTTTAATTATCAATTACAACAGCCTCATTTACTAATCACTCTGGCTTTTATGTCTTCTGGGCATTGCTTCAGTTTTTATTTCTTAGAATAGCTTACAATCTAGCTTTTCCTTCCATCTCCCTCCCACTACCTCTCCTCTACTTTTATAAAGACATACTTTGCTTTCTTTATATTTTGATTATCTTCAGTTCAGTCCCCAACCATGCTTCTTACAGAGCTGGGAAATAACCACTCGCATTCAAAAAAGACAAAGCCTAATGCAAGCACAAGTCCAATATTCACTGAGGCAGAAGACAAGATTCACTTTATATCAGCTTTGGGCAAAAAAAGCACTTGTCTGAAATCCTTTGGAGAGGTCTGCCCTCTTGCCCAGCTAGCTGTAGGGATCTCTTCCCTCTCTTGACAGGGAAGACATGCACTTTGTTTCTCCCCACTCCCTCCAAAGAATTTCCTAGCTTCTTGCTGTGATGGCCACAGAAGGTGTCATGGCTACTTTACCCATTCTCTGGATGCCCCTTTCAACTCCACCCCTCTCTACACACCACAGGCCAGCACTTATGGCCTGAGCAGCAACATCCACCCTCCTCAAGCAATGGAATTTTTGAGTGTCTTACACTAACTTAAGAGTTATACAGTTTAGTCATCCTACAACACAGGACAGTGAGTTTATAAAATAAATACAGTCTAGAAGTCATACCACAAAGTCAAGCCTTACAATCAGCTGATAACTGACACAAGGAAATCACTATCCAACAGCCAAGCTCACTTTTAAAGCATCCTCCTTGTAGGTTATGGGAAAAGTCAAGGCCTGAGTTTAAGATTGTGTTGGTAAGAGATTTCCTTCCTCTCTGTCCCAAATGTTCTTGATTAAGTGACTGGGATTTTTCTGGCCCACACCCTGCTCCCACTGAAATTAGCAGTAAAATTTCTATTACAAGAAGTCAACTTCTGCAGGTGTCTGTTCAGGAAAGGAATACAAAGATTCCACCTTTGAGCCACTGCAGTCAATAGAAATTTTGAAGTAGTGCAGGTTTTAGAAAGAAGTCTGAATAATTCTATCTTCCATCATCTCCCATGTATCCTTTACATTGATTTGCTTTACGAAACTGAGGGGCAGCCTAAGAATTTATTCCTCACTACATTACTTGCACAGAAGTTTGCTGTTAATGTGCATGTGCTATCATGGAGGAGTCACAGAGCACAGAGAGAGTCATATCACAGGTTTATAAGCAAAAAAATTTTAAGTACTCCTTACTTTCACAGAAGGGGTTACTTGAGCATTTACAAAATATGTGAAGTGACAGTACATGAAAAGGAGGAAGGATTATCAGAATTAGGGCATCAGATTCATCCATGCCTTAACACCACTGTTACCTGAAAATAAAGACAGCCAGCCATAAAGATCAATCATTCAGAAAGGGGTTTTAAAAAAAAAGAACAAAAAGCAAAACAAAACAAAACAACAAAAAACCCACTCCCACCTCACCCTGCAAAAAATAACAGCTGGAAACAGTCCTTTTGGTGAATTACTTTCTGATGCTCTCTTCAATGAACATTAAGTATAGCCATATGGTTGATAAAATATTCCTGTAACCTAGTTCAATGAATAGAGTTAGTTTTCCTACTCCTAAAGAAGCATTCAGATCTTAAGAATGAATCACAGGATTTGCCAAGCTACTGATAGTTACTGCCAGCAATCACCAAGCAGACCACAGCTACGTCTTCAGGTCTCCTCCTACCCAACGGTGTGGATCGCATGAGGGAGGTCAAATGCCTAAAGCTAGGCAGCTTTGTAGATTTAGTTGCCTTTTTAAGGTAAACAGAAGATGTCTCACCATTTTTATGTTATTTTTTAATATACAAAAGCAACAGAGATGTCTAGATCAAACCTATTCAACTCATTTAGGGGTTCAGGATTAGACAATGGAACAGGCAAGTGACAACAGGGTGTTTGCTTGTCTGTTTTAAGGAGAAAAAGCTTCTGTAATCTTAGAAGGTTTCCTTCTTTGGAATTTAAATGCTGTTTTGCAATACATTGGAGCTTTTGTCCTAAATCTATCCAATTCTAGAAATCACATAAGCACTGAGAAATACAATGAAAGACAAATAACTTACAAGCATATACACAGGGAAACAAAGGGACAGAACAAAAGCATGTTAGCTAGATCAATTAATGAGGTTCCTAGCATTTAGCCAGATTTTTTTATGAAGATAGCATTCACAAACATACCTTAGTTCTTCCAAATAGCTTCTAAGTAATACACAGGAACATTTAAAGTCTCTCCCATATAAGGCATTACACAATACTGAATCCTGCAACAGCAAGATTTAGACTTGGCACAGTCTCTACATTAACAGGTGTGTTAGAGTGATCAAATATTTGAAACAGACATTTCAGTACTTTGAGAGCAGTCCCAAGCTGTTGTCCAGTGTCAATTTACAGTCCGCAGAACACACTGAGATAGCCAGCTGCTGTTACAATGGCTAATGAAGTGTGCCAGTACCCAGAACACTCAGGCCTTGGAGAGAGATTAAGAAATCAAACCTTCATGTAATGGATAGTATTTTGCTTCTGTAATTCTCTATGGATATTATAGTTTGAGCCAAGAAACACTTGCTGTAAAGGACAGTGTGGAACTGGATAGCTGTAAGAGGTGTCCAAAGCACTCACTTAAGTGTGATAACTTTATGCTACAGAACTCCCCAGACAGTCTTTATTGGGTTTTTCTGAAATTACCTACAAGTGTTGTAGCACACTGAATGTTAATCAACCCTGTAGAGATGCAGGACTTCATGCCTAAGTCCACCGGTTATTTGCTATGTGACCTTTTTTATTTACTCAACAGGGAGCAAAACAGCCACAGTTTCAACTATGGCCTCCAGTGCTGTATCAATGCAGCTGAGACAAGACTGGTCCCTCGCAGTGAGCTGCATATATATGGCAGGTAAAGCCAAAGCTGCAGAGAGAAATGTTTAGCTGTGGCAGCCACCAGGTAACTTTCAGTTCAGTTCTACAACTGCAGGAGCAAGGGACATGAACTTCTTTACTAAGTAAGCAACTGTAGCTGCTATTACATGATGCACGAAGAAAGAATTTGGAAAGACTGATCACTCCAAAGAGATAGCCAGCCTCTTCAGAAAGTCTCAAAGTGACTGCTCACTGTCACTTTGAGAATGTGACCTGAATCATTCCTTGGAATGTGTAAAGACACTCAAAAACACCTGAACTGAGGCCACATTGACTAGAAATAAAACTCACCTTTTTACTGTAGTGCCAACATCTCTATACAGTATGAGTCAAACAAGCTTTTGAGGACTCATCATCAGTAGACCCTAATATGTAAGGGACCTGCAATCATCCTAAAGGACAGGAAATCTGGCACTAGTAGTGGACTACTATACCAATTTAGAAACTTGACAGTTTTTCCTTGGACATGGAAGCAGTTGATCTAATATTTATTAAAAGTGACTGCACAACAGTGTAACAGCTGGAATTCATGTTGAGCTCTTATAGCTTTCTCTTTTCCCCTTAGGATCTTGGTCATCTGGTATGTGAAGAGTATTGACAAACAAAAAACCCTCATGCACTGCAGAAGCACACAAAGCCAAGGACTGCAGTCAAGAGCAGTTGGTGAATCAGTATAACAGGTCCCTAGAGTTAAGCGGAGACAGAAAAGCTACTGATGTTTCCTGCCATACCCACCAACCATCCCCCACCCTCAAGATCAGGTCAAAAGCCAGGGACAGAAGCATCAGACCCGCCTGCCTGGTAAGTAAACAATTCACATTAATTTTAGTGAGACTGCTCTGGTATAATCAGATTAGTATCTCTTTTACAGAAAATAAATGAAGATATGTCCCAATACAGACAGATACACAACAGACAACTCCTGAACGCTTTATCCCTATTAACACAGTGTGTACAATGGTTCTTCCATGCCTTTGTGCCACACTTTCTGTAGTGTACTGTAGTGCCAAACTTCAGATTTCTGTCAGTTTCTGGAGTTCCCTGCAGAGACTGTTTTTAAATTCTAGGGGATCTGGGACATACTCAACTCATGAACTGCCTTTCTTCAAATGACGTATTCCCAGAATTGAAATCAAAAGCTAGCTGATATTGTCATGTTTCCATACACTGATTATCCCCCCATGCTCCATGCTTAGACTTCCAGAATCTTGATGTCACTCTGCTTGAATGTTAATACAATGGGAAGGGAATAGGAATCAAATCTCCAGCCAGTACAGCTCCATTTCTAGTTTTCCAATAGAAAATCAGTTTGCAAGCACCTGTAGTGTCAGGCTTCTGTGTTGTCACACCATACCCTCAGCTGATTATGAAGCACCTGATCACCACAACTGTATTCTAAAAAACCCCACATTTACTGAACACATCCTGCATTAGAATACCCAGCAAGTAGAGTATGAATACCCTCCTGTCCTCTCTCCATGTTCTCAGCAATGTCACCAATTAACAAACATGAACTGATTCTGTTAATCTTAACTGCTTAGGATGGACCAAAAAATTGCTATTTTCCCTGCAAATTTTAACAGCAGGGCTCCCATGATGCTTTCCCAAAGTACTTCCAACTAAACCCATATGAACTGTTCACTTACCGTTCTGAAGTCCTCCTCAAACTTGTAAGCTCCACCTCCCGTGGCACAGAGTGTAGTGTGCAAACTGGAGAAGTTCTTTTCACTACCCATCTGTATGAACCTGTGCATGGCACAGCTGGGAAAGCGGATGAAGTGCAGGTTTCCTTTTCGTCCACACATTGTCAAATTTTTCAGTTCAAGGTGGACATCACGAATGCCAGTTTTACCATAGGCTGTATTGGAGGTCAAGTATTTCCTAATGCTTTTCAGGTTTTCCACCTCCTCCTGTTCCTCTTCAGCAGTAATGTCCTTAGGTTCAAAGTAGACCAGTTTAACCAATGTTCCACCGATATCCATTCCAAACCATGGGAATGCTAAGAACAAGGGGGTTGTGGAAGAAGAAAGAGAAAGTCACTATAAATGTACAGGCTAGCCACATCACTTTAATCATTTGTTGAACGGCAATTCAGTGCAGGCACAGTACCAGCCTCTGCTCCTAAGAGCTGGGGGTCACTTACATGTCAGTTTCACATGTACTGAACACCTCCCTAAGTTAAGGCCTCATAAAGGCTCAGCTGAGAAACAGAATAAAGAAAATATCAAAATTATTCTTCAGAGAAGCAGGTTTTAATAAAATGAGAACATTTTTTTCCTGGGAAATAATTTTACTCATCTGTCAGCACCACTTGACAAGAGCACTTTGACTGCATTTCACCCAATCAGCACCAATGGGTGAAATGGAATGAAATTGCATTTCACTCAGTTGGCACCAATTCTGCCAATACACTAAGGGGGGGGGGAGGAGAAACCAAACAAATAGAAGAACAAGATTTCTCAAGTCATATGCCCACTGTGTAATATCTACAATTGCCTTTCCAAGCCCAATCAGAATTTCCAGTCACAAGGTTCTGTCTGAAGAGCAGCAATACAGAACTCCCATTATGCTGGAAGCCTCCACACTTCAACCCACGAGAACCAGAAACTCTGTTGGAACTTCACCTCTTGTATACAGTAGCCAAAATTGTATTTACCACTGACAGACCCACCCTTGGGCCATACAGTGACTCCTTTTGCTGGTATATGTGTTAGTCTATCACACAACTATGTAAGAAATGCCACTATTTGCTTCTCAGCATATATATATATCTATCTATCTCTCTCTATATATAGATATATTTGCCTCAGCTGACCTAGGTCCACCAAAACCTTTGTCCTGTTAACAGCAAGAGACAATGACTATGGAGAACACGCAGGCAGAAGATGCCAACTGAATCAGGTTCGTCTGCCTGCTCCACTTACATACGCATGCACACATTTTAAATTGTAAGCCAGTTATGAAGTAGTAAAAAGTGAGAACACAAAGTCTATACACAGGCAGTGCAGAAGGATGTAGTTAGCAATGTTTATTAGAAAAATTAAATTAAAACCACTGAGTATATGGCTAACTTCTAAGATACACTTTTAAAATAGCAGTCCCACAGTCACCTCTCTGCTTTTAGGGAGAATCAGGCAGACTTGCTAGAAACATGATTGTACGAACTAGGGCATCTCAACTTAGTGTTGATACAAACTTGAAACCATGTGCATAACTGATATTTCTGCCAGTGAACCTAAAAGCAAGCAACTTGGTGTAAAGATTTTAATAAGCATAGGAGGTACTGACTGCACTGTCCTTCCTCACATTATCACAGATCACTACTAAGTTGCTCAGCTTCAGGCTGAATGAAGCTGAGAGTCTTTTTCCCTACCACAAGGCTCTCAGCATCATTCTTGTCTCACTGAATAATTCAGAAGTCTAACTTCACGATTTTTAATACACCCTCCCTGGCCAAACCAATCCTTAAATGTCAGATGTTTAGAACAAATACTTCTCTCCATTGCTGTATGCCAGGTAATTGAATCATCAGTTTCTGACTCTCTTTCCCTAAGGACAAGGCAAGCACAATGCACAAACTCCAATGAAGCAGCTTGCTTACAGTACAGTTTTTCTAAGAGCACCTACTTTTATGTATTGTAACATCTAAGTTCCTATGCAGATACATGAGAGCTCCCTGAAACTGATGGAATTCAAACTAAATGTTTTAAAACAAGCTTTATTTTAGGGTTGTTATATGTTACCATAGACTAACCTGTATGTCAAACACTTTTGGAAGTACAAGGTAAATATTTATGCAAAAGCTGTCTGGTCCAGGCTGCACAACATTCTAATGCAGTGGAGCTTAAGGCGCCAATCCCATTAGTGATTTACACAAATCTTTATTTAAGCTACTGAGAACTTTAATTACCCACTGGAACAGTAAGTCTCCTCCTCAGATATATCTTAACTAGGCAAGCAGGAAGTTTCATTTTAAAAGTAGGTTGGACTATGCAATACAGAACCACCTGTAGTTAAGTGTAAGCCAACTTACAATATTTTTCATTAAAGGCATAAAATCTGCTACACTCCACCTGCATCAACAGTTGTTTTAAAGCTATAGTGTAGATTTTGTCTTTAAAAGAGGGAAAAAGCATTCCATCCTTCTATCAAACACAAGACCAGCAATAAAAGTGTTAAATGCTAACAGCTGGGAGTTATTCATAAATGACTGCCAAGACATTTAATTTTATATCTTAACATTTTGAGGAGAAATAACTAAATCATTCACAAAGAATTAGTACTGCAGAAAACAACTAGGAAGTTATTTCAAATCTGTATAGTTCTTGGGATTGCTACACACAATGCTTGCATTTAAAAGCAAGCAGAAATACCAGGACACTTTTCTTTTAGTTTATTTTCTCTGTGAATCTAAGTTTCTTTCACTTTGTTGTGAGCCAAATGGAGAGCGGCAAAAAGAAAGGAACTTTGCTTTTAGAACAGCAGCAGATTCCTTCAGCACAGAAAAAGAGCCCAAGATCAGTCAACAAAAATAGGTATTTCAGTTACACAGAACAGCAGCTTAGCTTTCTTCATAGCTTTTAACACCAGCTATCTGTTGAAACCACTTGCAATAAAAACAACATCTTGATTGTTAGATCAATTAGGACAAACCCCAAGTCTCAAAGTTTCTGACAAGCCACACTCAATTTCACATAACTTCTGTATAACTGGAGTGACAGTAAAAACACTTCTGTATTCCAGTCATTATTTTAAAAATTTATTCATTGTGTCTATGTTCCAAAACAAAATGCACCACTGAAGTACCATCAGTTCCTTTCAGTACCTTTGGATAATTCATCTCAGCTGGTACCTGAACAGTTCAACTTTCCAAGCCCTGAATGTGGTGCTAATGGGAGCGTGCAGGCAGACTGGAAGGTGCTCCTGGGTTTTGCTGCCTCTGGGAACGCAGGGAGCAAGACAATTCACAGGTCATCAAAATTACTAGAGCCCCCAGTACTACAACCACGAGGTATGAAAGAAAGACAGGTACTTGCACAGGTAAGGTCTCCACAGGACTTGAGGGAAAATGGGGGGAAAATTGTGAGGTGTTTTTTATTGCTGGTTTGGGTTTTCGTGTTCGTTTCTTTAAACTGAAAATCCAGCATTTCACTGACAACCTGGATAAATGTTCAGTTTCTTGATTATGAAAAGCCAGGAAAGCAAGGAGGGAAAAGTAGAACCTATTACGGCGACATCTTAGGCTGATCACAGTTAGTCAAAATGGTGTGATATACTATGAGCAGTAAAGACACTGGATAGGTTGCAGAAATGCTTCCACAATGTAAAATAATGCAGTTCTCAACTAAAATTGTTTTGATAAAGGCTCATGAGCTGATTTCTCTCTTTTCAGGAGTAGATATGCAACATCCCTATTGGATCAACAGAAAGTATTGTTTAAGAGAAAACACAACTTTTCTACTGTATTGCTACACATCAGGAAGTCATAAAAAATAACACTATAAAATCTACTTTTAGGTCCCAAAGAACTGATACAGAAAGCATTGAGATGATTCATGTGTTCCTGAAAGACTGGCATAAATCAGACTCTGCTTATCTTCTTAGGAAAATGAAGTCTCTATATGTTAATAAACTGTAAGTAAGTGACAACTACTTACTGTTTGTTACTTTGAGATAAAGATCTGTGCTAGTCCAAAATATAGCTGCAGAAGCACGTGACAATGCAAACAGAAGGTATCTACAGCATTGCATAACTAGGTAATCTGATGCACACCAACAGCTGTGCTATCTGGGGCAAAGGTTCACTCATGAGAAATTCCATTACACGTTTTACCTGGTTTCTGCATAAACTCTCAAGAGTCTGAACTTATACAGCTATTCCTACAAGGCATTATTACATTCCGATTTCAACACAGTGGATTTTTAAAAATCTTACTATTGACTTAAAAATAAAAGGATATAAGGATAGCATGTGGAAAGGTAAATATCAAATCACAATATTCTCCTGAAGGACAACAGCTCAGGAGAGGCAAGAATGAAGGGGAACACTTGGACCATCAAGCAACATTCACCCACATTAACGAGGATAACCAAGGGTAATCCTTTTCACACATTTAAACAACCACCACATAAGGTTAGCTGAATCTTTTTACTCATCAACTCTTATAAAGAGGTTATGCCTGAATCCTTCTCCTTAGAGCTTTGTTCTTTCTACCTGGGCCCTAGATTTATTCATGACCAATCTGCAGCAGTTTCTTCCTTGGCCAAAATAGTTTCAGCTTATCTATCTCTCTCACAGGACCTGTATTTCCTCGACTACAAGGACAGTATCTCAATTTTTATCAGTAATTTGAATGGGGGTATCAATACTCTGGTATCTTAGCCATAAATATCTCAGATGAAATATCTTAGATTCAGCCGCTTTTCTTTCTGAACACGTATATGTTGAAATCCTATTACTTCATTTACATTTCATTTGCATCGCTTGACACTGATGATCTAACAACTTTTTTAATTGGATCCAGAAGAGGTGAGAGAGTCAAAAAGAGTAAGGGCGGGGGGATCTAAAGAAGAGACACACATAAGATGGCACAGTATTCTCACACCTTCTGAAAGCTGATTTTTAGTAAAAAAAGAAACTAATAGCTTACATATATTTTTCCACTATTTCTTCCTGGTTTATACAATTATAAAAACATATAAAATGGAAGCAGTTTTTCGTTGAACTAAAATAGATTATGTAGTTCAAAAACTTAGTTCTATCTGCTTAGTAATGGCAATGTCTTCAAACCTTACAAAGCTAGAGCTAAAGAAATCATGTACATGTATCGGGAAGCCTTCCAGTTCATCTTCTGCAGCAAAGGCTTACTGAATGTCCATCTCCTCACCAGAAAAAAAACAACAAATCAAACCAAACCACAAAGCACCTCCCAAACAACTAAACCCGAAACAATTAAAAGCCAAAAGCACAGAGCTGTTTGTTAAACAGGTGTGACCATCCACACATATGCAGTCCTAGTACCACAAACTGATTCCTAAAGAAGAAAACTGACATAAGCCTAATATCCCTGACAAGCCATCTAGTTAAACTAAAAAAAACCCAAGACAGAATTCTCAGCAGAAGCAGCACTAGGTGAGTCCTCTCTCACGGCAGGTTTACCAGCAAAGCACTCTGGTTTCACAGACAATCCTCCCTTCTCAGAGGGGGAAAAGATTTGGAAACACAGAATTCTACCTCACCTAGTCAGAAAGTAAAAACAATCAAGAAAACATCTAAATATGGGTTTAAAAGAATAACTGCTGCAGGAAGATAGGTTTCATTTGCTGAAATATTGGGAAATGCCAATTATCTCATTATCTCCTCCACCACACAAGCCAACCTCGCAATCAATGCTGAAGTCTCATATGGCATGTGGCAACTGCACTTCATTTTGCAATCTGTCCTTAAGCACAGAACAAACATCTGCAAAAGCTAGGATTAAAAAACTGAACAAACCCATAAAATCGTACTGTGCAGTATTTACTAGAGGAGGATGCAGTACCAGGACAATTTGAGTAATAACTTAATAATTTTTTAAGGCGGTGACAACGTGCTATCGTAATTTCCTGCACAACAAGTAACTTCAAATTTATTCTTGTACACAATAAAGTATATAAACTAAAAAGTACACCAGCAAGCATTTGTGTATTTTAATGAGCAAAGAAACTGCCCACAAAAAAGTTCTACAAAGTACTTCCCTCACCTGCAGTTTCCATTGAAGTCTCATTTCATTGAAACCCCACAAATGAATATTCAGCTGTCATCCATCTCAGGCAATATAGTCAGACACCTACACTTTTTACTCTGATGGGCTCTTTTTTCCCTTTAAGATGGGATGGCACATACAAATTCCTCATTCTTTCTTAATCAAGTGATTACTTGAACTTCTAAAAGCTTTATTCTTTGCTTCAGAATAGTTTTTATTATTAGAGAGAGTTTGATATGCAAGTGCTGACTCTTCTTAATTACACCAAATCAAAATGTAAGCTAGTACAAGTTCTGCAGGTTTTGTTCATGAATAAAAACCTGAAGCTGGACAAAGACTACAAAACCAGTGTCTGATCACTGATATGTTAAATTTGAACAGAGAACTACATTAACTATCAACAGGTACTGTAAGTACTACACGATTAATCACTCAGAGAACAGTCTAAGGGAAAGTGGTATGTTTAGCTCAGCAAAAACATTTAAAAAGCCAGAAAAGGTACTGGCTAATATGCAGTCCTGTGAAAGCTGCAGCTCTTCAAGGCTATTTCTAAATATTTTGTTCTGCTAATACAGAAAAGTTTTCTAAATATCCATTTCAAAACAAAGGAAAAAAACCCCAGAGTAGCTGAATGCACACTACTTCCTACTGAGTAAAAACATCTTCAAGTTTTGGCAGCGGGAAGCTGTGATCCTCACTATCCCTGATTACTCCTTTGGAACACGCTGAACTTTTAACAAAGCAGCAAACATTTGTTGGCTTTATTTGAAGGGCTAGCAAAGTGAGAGTGCAAAGAAACGGAGCACTTTTTCCATCGGATTGTTTTACTTCTACAGTTTGCCATGGAATTATTCTATACCTCCATACTTGCAAATATGAAGCTAGCTGAGATCAAGACATTAAAACTAAAAATCAACAGACCTCATGAAATTAAGCATAATACAAATATGGATGTTTCAATTTCACAGCCTTAAAACCAAACCTGAAATAGACAGACAGTTCACTAACACCTCCCAAACCGACTAACCAAAAGCCACAGGGGATGCTTATGAGGAGCATATTACAAATTTAATGTGTTTGCAATGTCCTTTTTTCTCCAGTCCGAATAGCCTGCCCTGAGTTCCCAGATCTACTTCTTTCTTCATTCTAAAAATGT